>JAVLUE010000078.1:0-20001 GCA_034190945.1 Octodonta nipae | reverse complement strand
GACTGAACCCAAAATTAGTTGAGTTCAGTTTGTTCGAGAGAGGGTTCATGGCAAGGCAGAACCACAGCGGGCTAAGAGAGTCTCCCTGGAATATACCCCTTCTGATTGGAATGGGGTCAGTTTGTATCGAACAGTTGGCTTCATTCAGTGAGATTTTGGTTTGTCAGGTGGCCATGGCATGTTCTAAAAAGTTAATAATACAATTATTCACTTTATAGAGTTTCAGCACCTTAATGAGCCAACCATGTGGAACTGAATCAAAGGCCTTTTTGTAGTCCACATATGCCATGTAGAGATTACGTCGTTTGGCGTGGGCTTGATTGCAGACAACGGAATCAATTATCAGTTGTCCTTTGCAACCCATCGAATTTTTCGCGCATCCCTTTTGTTGTTGAGTAATTATGTTGTTCAGTTCACAATGTTTGAAAATGCGATGATTAATGCATGATGTTATGAGTTTGTATAAGGTTGGAAGGCAAGTGATTGGTCGGTACTTTGCTGGGTCCTGTGCACCTAGGTCGTCCTTTGGTAAGAGGTATGTAGCACCATGCGTTAGGAAACTAGGCATCTTGTGTGGGTGGGCAATTACGTCATTTATAAGGGCTGTTAGTGTTTCGTGGGTTGCGTACAGTATTTTTATATTATTATTATTATCAGTTCTCTCGTTTAAAATTTCCATATACTTCTTATTCCTTTGAATTACGTTTTAAGCTATTGAATAACTTTTGAAACGAATTTATTATTATTCTGCATTATTTTACCTCCCTTTATTTTATTTTATGTTCGCAAACTGTTGAGTTTATTTAATCAATTTACTCATACCTTAATTTTGAATTTTTAAAAATTATTTTGTGTTACTTTGCTTACTTCCATTTTACTGTCTTATTCAATTTTTATTTTCGTTTTTGTTACACTTGAATATTTGAAATGGCAACTACAAGACAAGGTGCTGCGACTCCTACTGTAGAGCCATACAAAATATCCGAAATATTCGCAATAATTCCGGAATATGACGGAAACTCTATATTTTTAAATACTTTCATTTCTTCATGCCAAACTGCGTATAGTATGGCAACTGACTATTAACAAGTACTTTTAATATTGCACATAAAAATTAAACTTCGCGGCAGAGCTGCCGAACTTATAAATTCTCGAAACCCGATTCAATTAACAGAAATTCAGACACTCTTAGAGAACCACTTTGGAGATCCTAGAGATCTCTCAGCCTTGATTCAAGATCTTCAAAGAATGAGGCAATTAAATACTGAATCCCCCATAACATTTTCAGCCCGACTACAAACCCACCAAGCAAAAATGCTTGCTGTGGTTAATAAACAAAACTTGACTCAAAAAGAAAAACAAGCACAAATCGACTTGATCGAATCCATGGCACTAAATAGCCTACTAACAGGTTTAGAGCCGAAGATAGGACAACTAGTTCGTGCTAGCATTCTGACCGCCGTTTCACGCATTAAACGTGAACTGCACCTCCAACATTTAGAAACTCAAAAGTTTTCGAATTTTAGAAACCAAGGTCCACCTTCTCGAAAACCCAACCAGTTTCCATTGCAAAAACAATGCTCATTCTGTAAAAGAATGGGGCATACTGTTAACGAATGTCTCACTAAATCAAGACAAATGCAACAAAATCAAAACTACGGACAAAACTTATCGAACATACGTCCTAACCCATTTTCTCAACATCCGGGCCAATTCCAGAACAGGCCACAATTCCAACCCAATACCCAGAATTTCCAGCAGAACAGAAACTTTCAACAACCTCGTCCCTCGACAAGTGCACAACCCCAAAGTTCAGATCAATATAAACCTAATCAAAACTTTTTCCGGCAACAACGAGCACATCACTTAAACAATTCTTATAATTATGGGTACGATCAACCCACTTATAACGTATACGATACTCAATACCAAAATACTGATTTCGAAAGTTACTACCAAGACTATTCCGATTCCACACAAACCGATTACGACTATTACTTAAAAACAGATAACGCAGAATGTGAGAACTACGTTGAAAACGAACACGAATTTTCCCCCGTAAATTTTCAGAACCTCCAAACGGAACCCCCGGAAATCGCAGAACTTCAGACCCAAATTCAAACGCTAAATCTAGACAGTTTCGACCCGAATTTGAACTTCCCCGAACAGAGTTTTCTATAAGACCGCTTCTGACCGTAAATTCTAAAAATCTATACTACATCACAGATTCTTCTAACACATATAAACTCTTAATAGATACCATACCGGTGCTGATCTTTCTATTTTCAAACCAGACACCTGCACCCGTTTCAGAGACAGATTTAAGGAAAACGTAGTAATTCAGAGAATTGCCAACCAGAAAATTCTTATAAATGACCCTTGTCCCTTTCAACATACAAGATTCACATAAAGTATATATCTGTAACCTCGATATTGAATTCGACGGTTTGTTAGGCTCTGACTTTCTAGAGCATTTCAACTGCATTATTGATTTTGACAAAAAACAATTAATAACCAACTTTAAGACACTTCCGCTGTATAAAGTGACAGACGATACAATCAATGCCACTGAATCTATACAATGTCCCCCTTCCTATACTTCCAATTAATTACAATTGAACCTCGTACAGAACAAATCTTTAAACTTAGCTGTGAACTAAGAAACACCGAAGCCCTTCTAACAGGTATGGAAATCGAAAAAGTTCACCTCCCTAATGCTGTTGTTACAGTAGACAGCAAAGGCCAATTTCTAACCTCCATTCTAAATGCGAATGCCATCCCTAAAATAGTAAATTTTTCAAAAACAAAACAAAACTTTTCTGTGAGATCTCTCTCACAAACTACTGATTTGAATTATAACGAACCCGGCAGACAAGAAGAAATTGTTAAAAAACTCCGACTAGAACATTTAAACGACGAAGAGTCAGACTTAATCTTACAATTATGCCTTGACTTTTCAGACATATTCTACCTCGAAGGCGATCATTTATCATTCACAAACGAAATAAAACAGTATCGATACCAACAACGCGAAATCCGTTTATACAAAATCCTACCGTTATCCCCAAGTTCACAAACAAGAAGTTAAGTCCCAGGTAGCAAAAATGCTCGATGAAGGCATAATACGACCCTCTAATTCGCCTTGGTCCTCTCCCGTCTGGGGGGTGCCAAAGAAATTAGACGCCTCTGGAAAACAGAAGTGGCGTGTTGTAGTAGACTACCGCAAACTTAACGAACTTACAGTCAATGACAAGTACCCTCTCCCTAACATCTCAGACCTACTAGACCAACTAGGCAAATGCCAGTAGTTTACGACTCTTGACCTCGCCTCTGGTTTCCACCAGATAGAAATAGACCCAAAAGATATCGCGAAAACTGCATTCACTGTCGAGAACGAACATTTTGAGTTCGTCCGGATGCCCTTCGGATTGAAGAATGCCCCTACTACCTTTCAAAGGGTGATGGATAACATTCTTATGGGAATCCAGAATGAAAGATGTTTGGTTTACATGGATGACATAATCATTTACTCGCCTACAATACATGACCACCTATCACGACTGACAGACGTATTTAAAAGACTCAGAAAGGCTAACCTTAAAATACAGCCTGACAAATGCGAATTTCTCCGCAAGGAGGTCGATGTTCATCATTTCAGTCAAAATCGAAACTAACACCCTTCAAAGTCTTATACCCCTAAACGACGAATCCGAAGACGACAGTCCTGAACCCGAACAAAATAAAATATCTCTTGAAACTATGTCCGAAGAATTTAAAACCTTTACAGAACGTTATAAAACCACTTCTTTAATTGACTACAGCAAAATTGAATTCGCTAACTGCCAACTACTAGACAAAACAAATAAAAACATTTTAATTTTCCCCCAATTATCCAATCTTCAGGAATTTCATCATGACATCTTCGAAGATATTTTCGAAGAAGTCGTTGACTTCGAAACCTTTAAAATTAATGTATTCGCCAGTAAAACCGTCAGCAGAAGGCAATATTTCATAATCCCACTTCCAAATGATCCTGAAATTGTCAATGAACATCCTTTTGCATCAATATATAAACATCAAGATACTTTATCTCCATCTAAAACATACTGTGTCGAAAACAATCTCGATCTTCCAATTCTAGAGATGCTCTCTTTCATTTTCGCTGAAAAGGAAATCAAATGGAAAATTTGCCAAAACGTTACAAAAACCCCCGAAAAGGACGAAATACCGCTGATCCTTGAACGATATCATAACGGGAAAAATAACTTACACCGCGGCATTAACGAAACCGTCCGCCGTATTAAAGAAATGTACACCTGGCCAAGTTTCACAAAAGACATTGAAAATTTCGTTAAGAACTGCAAAATTTGTCAAAAAACTAAAGCGTGTCGCAAAAACCTAGACAATCCCCTCGTCATTACGGAAACGCCTAAAACACCGTTTGAGCGAATTAATATTGAAATACTAGAAATACCTAACAGATCCTATATCTTATCTGTAAGAGACGAACTGACAAAATACTCACAAGCTTATGCTTTGGCAGACAAATCACTCAAATCAGTTGTCAGTACTATGATGTACTTCCAACATTTTGGTAGGGAATTTGACAACGCCATATTCAAAGACTTGTGTAAACCGTACGACATTAAACTAACTTCTACTTTGTTAGAAATGATTCGAATCCATAAAGCCGAAAACCCAGATGAACATCCCCTAAATGTACTCCCGTATGCGGTTATTGCTTACAATAACTCGACAAACAAAACCCATGGCTTTTCACCTTACGAACTAGTGTTTGGACATACGTCCAGCAGACCACCTGAAACCACCTACAACCATAAGGAACTGATTAGTAAATATATACGAGACTTGAACAATCGCATTTCCTATTACTACAAAGTAGCCCGCGAAAAAACTGACTTACAAAAGCAAAAGGCTAAAGAACGTTTTGATAAACACGTTTCCCACAAACTTCCCGAATTTAAAATTGGTGACAAAGTTTACGTCAAGGAATCCCAAATTAAAGACAAACTTCATAACAAATTCAACGGTCCATTCCAAATTTTAGACATTCACAATAATTCAGCCACACTCTTAAATCTCAAAACAAACCAAAGAACGAAAGTTAACTTTGACAGAATGAAACTCTATTCTGAAAACTAACTTTCTTTTCAGGTTACTACTGCTGTTCGGATCAGCAGTCTCACAGTTCAACATCAAACCAATAAACAACACTCTTGGCATTTACTATCACGACGAAACTAGAATAGTCATCTCCAACTATAAATGGACATTACTAGTTCATCGTAACTTGACGATACTTAAAGAAATCTTTATAAACAACGACAGAATCCTCAATACATTAGAAAACACCATCCCAGGTTTCAAATTTCATGACACAAGTGCATTCCGAATTGATGTACAAACTCACATCAGTCTTTTATCCCAAATTTCAGATTCAATTAAAACTAAATTCTCAGAAATATTTATGGACACTAAAAGATCCAAACGAGGACTAATTAACTGTGTAGGAACTATCTTTAAAGCCATCACTGGAAACCTTGACGCAACCGATGGTGCATTTTTCACAAATAGTATCAATAAACTTAACCAAGGACAATTACAAGTAGAGAATCTTCTAAAAAATCAAATAAGCGTAACTACTTCCATTATCAAAACTTTCAATGAAACCATTCAGAAACTCCAAATTGGCGAAGCAAACTTTAACGAAAACATTGACGCAATCAATTTGGCAATACATACTCTAAACGACAAAATAGCTCTTATCCAAGCAAAACAGTTATTTTTGGGAATATGCGAAAAATTAATGGCAAGCTATTTATTTCTTGAGGATAACCTCAATGATATTTTAAATTCCATAACATTTGCTCGCTTAAAAATAATCACACCTGATCATTTGATAAAGTCACTACAGGAAATTTCGCAAAATCTTTTCAAAAACAATCTACCGTTACCTGTCAGATATTCAAGTGTCGCCCAATATTTGGAAGTAATCGAATTAGAAGCGTTTCAAACTAATTCAGATTTAGTCTTTATTTTAAAAATTCCTCTTGTAGAGCAACAACACCGCCTACCACTTATATCCTATCCCAATTTTAGATGACAGAACTGGTTTTCATCATATTCTTTCATTCACGCAAAAATATATTGCGCGAAACGATGATTCTCTAATGTACATACCCATTAAGGACTGTATGCAAGCCACTAACTCCACTACAAAAACTGTGTTCTGAGTTATATGCCTACCCCATCGACTCCAATGCACCCTGCGAAGCTCAACTTCTGAAGAACATCCGTAATGTACCGGAGAGTTGCCAAAGCTCCGTTGTATTCAGTGAAGGATACAATGTCCAAAGACTAGAAACTAACACGTGGATTGTTATAGTGTCCGAGCCCTTACATGTGACAATTAATTGTGCGGGAATAGATACTAAGACAATAGTTTTAACAAACAATACCATTATTCGCTTACAATCAGACTGCAGTGCTTTCGTGGGAATCACAAAAATACAAGCGGAACCTCAAAAACATTTCCGACAATTCATACCCTGTATTAATCCCTTACAACTGTTGCAGTTCTCACCCCGAAAAACTAGATATTCCAGAACTCAAGCCCCATTATAATAAATTAGTTATTTTTAAAGGTCAATGATATATATATATATATATATATATATATATATATATATATATATATATATGTTAGGTGTGAATTGTACACACGTGTATCATATTACGCTGACAGCTTCCTGGTACTCCGATGTTAACGTCCAGTTAATTTTAGTTTCAATTTACATAATATTATTTTTTTCAAGTTTAAAGTGTTAATTTTTTTGAATTTTGTGTTTTAAATAAAATATATATTTTTTAAAAAGTCTTAAGTTAAATCAAAGATATAATATATATATATATATATATATATATATATATATATATATATATATATATTGTATTCACATGTTTAACAAATATTGGGACAGGCAATACATGAGAAGCCATTTATTTCAGTTTAAATCAATATTGTAGGTATATTTCCCAGAATTAATATCTGTAGACCATTTTTCTTTTAAGAAAGGCAGAATTATTGTTGCTTTTGTATTTACTGGTATCGTCACCTGAAAAAAAAGTAATAAATTAGTAAATGATAGTGAAAATAATGAAAATTATGTAATAAGTGAATTTTGTGAAGCAAATTACAAAATTAATAAAGAATGAAATAGAACCCAAAAATAAATTTATTAATAATCGCCATTTATTAGGCTTTCGCAAGTTTGCACTTTCATTGCATTGTCAATATGGTTTGTCAACTAAAATTATGTTATTTGATCAATTTATAATAATAATAATAATCCATGTCTGGAGCCGGCGCTGGACATGACAGCATGCGGGACGCCGGTGGCACGGTGCTGAGGAGGCGGGCCCCTGCCGTCCAAAGAGCTACAGCCCAAAAACCAGAAGAACCACAAGAACCACAACCAATACAGTCACAACAACAACGTGACCATCCCCAACGGAGTCAAATGAGAACGAGAACTCCATCCGCAGAAAGTGTTGCGCAGGATCAACAGCCAGCGCTCACTCAAGCGGGACTGAAAAGACAGCGCATGAAATGGACTGGCGCCATGAATTAATTTATAATGCGCACGTTTTACAGAATTACGAACCTTGGCCAGGACAAGACTGGATATCGCCAAATACTCCATCAAGAGTTCTGTCGTGAGTACTCATAGATTCAAGTTACTGAACAGAGATTCGCAGATCAATATCGTGTCATCTTGAGAAATGGCCTTATTTCGCTTGAACAACTGGACAGAATAAAGAGCGAAGTGGTCCGCGAACTATTTGGTCGAAATACAATCGATCTAGAGCCTGAAACAACTTTGGCACAAAGAGCGGACGAGAGTCAAGAACTACAACAAGAACAGCCAACCAACGCTGACCAGCTTGAGAAGATCCATGCAGAAATGGAAGGAGCTCTTGTAGAGTATAGTGGAACAGATCCACTGACTAGACCAGCTCTTCCCAAACTAAGATCTTCTAAGAAGTTGGATATCGTCTTGCAGGCTATGAACAAATTTATCTTGCCAAACTATGTTTTAGGTGCTAATACGTTAGAGTCGCTACACACAATCATCTACTGTGCTGGAACTTCCATCTGCAGAACAATTGGGGTCGCAGTAAGACCAAAGCAAGACCCTCCCCAATTTAGACAAACACCTCGAATACCACCTTGGCAAAGAAGGCTTAAAGGGAAAATCAATTCCCTTCGGAAAGACGTTGGAAGACTGACCGAATACCAACGAGGAGTCAGGAACAACAGAATAGAGAGACTTGTCAATATTATCATGGACAATAACCGAATACACTCCCAGTGGGATGGAGAAAACATCACATCTCAGCAGTGTCTGGACAGTCTACGACAAAAGCTCTCCGTCTACACAAGCTAATTGAGAAGGTACAAAACCAGTAACCAACGGAAACTAGACAACCCACTTTTCCGACAATCAGAAAAAGGGTTTTATAGAAAACTTAACAACACCAATAATAATGAAGCCAGCCAGCAAAGTACCGACCAATCACTTGCCTTCCAACCTTATACAAACTCATAACATCGTGCATTAATCATCGCATTTTCAAACATTGTGAGCTGAACAACATAATTACTCAACAACAAAAGGGATGCGCGAAAAATTCAATGGGTTGCAAATAACAACTGATAATTGATTCCGTTGTCTGCAATTAAGCCCACGCCAAACGTCGAAATCTGTACATGGCATATGTGGACTACAAAAAGGCCTTTGATTCAGTTCCACATGATTGGCTCATTAAGATACTGAAACTCTATAAAGTGAATAATTGTATTATTATTATACTTTTTAGAATATGCCATGTCCACCTGACAAACCAAAATCTCACTGAATGAAGCCAAGTATTCGATGCAAACTGACCCCATTCCAATCAAAAGGGGGATATTCCAGGGAGACTCTCTTAGCCCGCTGTGGTTCTGCCTTGCCATGAACCCTCTCTCAAACAAACTGAACTCGACTAATTTTGGATTCAGTCTCAAACACAACAACGTACAAGCATTAAAGATAAACCATTTGGTATACATGGACGACTTAAAGTTGATGGCAGCTACGAAACAACAGCTGCATGATATGCTTAAAATAGTTGAAGGGTTCTCTAGTGACATCCATATGAAATTTGGCTTAGACAAATGCCGAAATGTTAATATAGTTAAAGGCAAAATACAGCAGGGGCACTTCGAAATGGGAGATGGCACCTCAATTGAATCTATGGGGGAAGGTCATACTTATAAATACCTTGGAATAAAGCAGGCTCAACGTATTGATCACATGACTATGAAAAAGGACCTAACAGCAGAGTTTTATAGAAGGGTAAGACGACTGTTGAAAACTAAATTAAACAGTAAAAATCTGTTTCAGGCTATTAACACCTATGCGTATTCAGTGCTCAGTTATTCTTTCGGTATAGTTAATTGGTGCAAGACTGACATTGAACAATTACAACAAAAAGTTCGAGTTTTACTAACAAAAGCTCAAAATCACCACCCAAAGAGCTCTGTCGAACGTACAACTTTGCCACGGTATGAAGGAGGAAGAGGATTGACAGATCTACGCAAACTATTAGATCAACAAATTTCCATTTTGCGTAGTCATTTCCAGAAACTCGCAGAATTTTCTGATCTACACAGAGTCATGTGACTGGTTGATGACTCAACACCACTGCGACTGACACAACAACATGTCCAATTACACCACCAGACCACAGATCAGAAACTGCTGAAATGGAAAGAGAAGCCCCTTTATGGAAGACATATAAATGACGTCAACCAAGATTATGTCGACAGTGCAGCGTCGAACTACTGGTTGATCTCTGGTCATGTTTCCTGAAACGGAAGGCTTTATCTTGGCAATCCAAGATCAAGTAATTCCAACTAAGAACTACCTAAAGTACATCGTTAAAGATCCTTCTATTAACAACGACAGATGCAGGTACGGTTGCCAAACATCTGAATCTATCCAGCATATCACAGGAGGTTGTCAAGCGTTCGCTGCAACTGAATACAAAGAACGACACGATGCTGTGGCAAAAATACTTCACCAGGAACTAGCACTGAAACTTGAATTATCACAGTCGGTAAGATTATCATACTATAAATACAAACCAGAATCTGTTTTAGAAAATAACAGTTGCTCACAATAGACCATATATAGTTTTGGTAGATAAAGTCTCTCGGAGAACAACTTTAATTGACATAGCAATTCCTAACAACAATAATATAAATATCAAGCAAGCTGAGAAAATAACCAAATATAGAGATTTGGAATTTCAAATAAAGACTCAGTTGGACATGAACAACACACGAACTGTACCAATTGTTATGTTAACGACAGGACTAGTCCCAAAACATCTATTAAACAATTTAAAATACGTCGGTCTGGACGAACATCTTTACAAACAAATGCAAAAAGCCGTCCTGTTAGGAACGGCCCGGACGGTTAGGAAATTCATGGGAAACTGCTGTCATGACTCCAACCACGGGCCTGAAAACCTGGCAAGGGCTCCCACAGAGCTAAACCCTTTTAATATCTAGGATATCTGGGGTTTAGACACTCATAGCGTGCCTTAGAGGGAGTGTGATACCATACATTGTATGGTCAAGTCGGGAATAATAATAATATTCCTTATTCCAAAATAATAACAAACAAACGGTTACAAGGTAGTAAGAAAAAAATTAAAACTCCAAGTACTCGGTTAGAGTGTAAGGCTCAATCTCATTTAAATAGTCAAAAATAGCTTTCTTAAAGCT
Source organism: Octodonta nipae (assembly GCA_034190945.1). NCBI lineage: Eukaryota > Metazoa > Arthropoda > Insecta > Coleoptera > Chrysomelidae > Octodonta > Octodonta nipae. The sequence goes on along the minus strand of JAVLUE010000078.1, from coordinate 9,146 downwards.
ACGAAGCGTCCCCTGACACTGAATCGTAGCCGGCAACTTGTTGAATATTACAATAGCTGAATAAAAACACCCCTTTTCGAAAATGCAGAGGCGGTGTCTCGGGTACCTCAGATTTAATGTTCTTAATGAGTTGAGCCTCAAATCTTTAAAAAGCGAAATGTTTTTAAACATAAACAATAAAATTTCATAAATATACAATCCTATCACAGTTAAAATGTTATTTTCTCTAAAAACACCTCTGCATGACCTACCATATTCCATGCCCAATATTGTTCTCATCGTTTTTTTCTGAATTACAAAAATTCGGTTAGGAGTAGAACATTGACCCCAAAAAATTATACCAAATCTCAGTAAAGATTGAAAATTTGCATAATAAACCATTTTTAATATCTCCCTACCCAGATATTTCCTCAATACTCTGATTGAGAAGTGCACTTTATTTAATTTAATACTGAGGTCCTCAATGTGCCTGCCCCAATGTAGGTTTTCATCCAGTATCAGCCCTAAAAATTTGACATCAGGCGACACCCTTTGGTTGATTTTGTTAAGTAAGATGTGTTCAGGGGTATCAACCCTTGACCACTTAGTTTTGAAGATGACACAGTTGGTTTTACTTTGATTCAGAACTAACCCAGTACATGAGAGCCAGTCCTGAATGCCATTTATGAGATGAGAGCCTTTTCTAACGGTACTGTTTACGTCCTCGGCTGTTACTAAAATGTTTGTATCATCAGCATAGCTTACTACATGATTCTCAGCATTAGGCTCAGAGTATGGCATGTCATTTACATATATTACAAATAGAAGAGGACCAAGCACACTCCCTTGGGGTATTCCCAAGGACAAGTTAAAATTGTCTGACATAAAACATTGATTATCACGCATTATTTGAACCTTTTGTACCCTATCAGAAAGATACGATTTGATCCACATCAGTGCACTTCCTCTTACCCCATATTTATCAAGTTTCTCAATAAGAATATTTTGATTCAAGCACTCATATGCCTTGGATAGATCAAGAAATATACCCATAGCACATTTCATTTCCTCAAATGCTGTCAGTATACCTTGGGAGAAGTCATACACTGCTGTTTCTATTGATCGACCTTTCAAATACCCATGCTGATTCTTATTAAACAATTTAAAACATTGAAAAAATCTAACAATCTATTACACATAGCGGATTCAAATACTTTAGAAAAACAAGATAATAAGCTAATCTGTCTGTAATTCTCAGTCAACTCCGGATCCCCTTTTTTATAAATTGGTTTTAGCAGTGCTAGTTTTAAGGCATCAGGGAATACCCCAAACTCAAAGGAAATATTAATTATAAATGTGAGTGGATAGCAAAGTTCTAACGCGCAAAATTTTAAAATAGCAGCCGGTATCTCATCAGCACCACTACTCATTTTATTTTTCACTTTCTGAATTATATTAGACTTCCTCAACAGTGACATTTCTAATATACCTCGAATTTATGTTTCTACCTATGTTACAGATTCTTTCAGTTGTATTCAGCTTATTCACCAGCATTTCCCAGGTGATTATTAATTTCATTTGCAATGTTCCTGGGGTCACCAGGTATTATGATATCGTTGTTGCAGTTTACCCCCTTATTTCCTTTACTATGTTCCACACGCATTTGTTCTTATTATCAGAATATTTAATTTTATGCACATACTTATCTGATTTACTGCCCTCCAATAGTTTCGTATTTCCCTTTTGCCTCATTGTAAGCCTTCTTAAATCTATTATCACAACTTTTCATAGTAAATAATATATCCAATTGTTTTTAACAATTTACAATTTCAGAAGAATTATTATACCTATTACCTTTCCCCACCCTAGACTTTACACATCTCTTCGGAAAGCACTGGTTGAAGATTGGCATAATAGTGCTCACAAATACACTCCACTGCTTATTCACATTTTGCATATCACAACTGTACAATTCTGCCCAGTCCTGATCCCATAGGTGTATTCTAAAGTTCTCCTTATCTTGCTGTCCAAAGCACCTTTTATATGTGTAGTGATTGGGGTTTAATTCTGTTGTTTGGAACATCAGCTTCTGTCCTAAATGATCTGATATGTTGTCAATGCAATATTTTGTTGAATCAGTCACTCTAGTGTATTCATTTATGGTGTGTGTAAGTTCATATTAGTTTAAGACATTTAAAAACTGATTACTTATTGCATTTTGCTTCATAATGTCAATGTTAAAGTCACCACATAAGAACACAGAACAGTTTTTAGCTTCCAAGCCTCCAAGTAATCTTTCTAATCTTGTAAGAAATTCTTCAGTTTCGTTTGTGTGTTCTAAGTCAGTATCAGGTGTTCGGTAGATACATACTACGATAATTTTTTTCTTGTCTATTTCTACTTCTACAGCAGCACATTCAAATATTTTAGTTGTTGCCTCACTTGTCAGATCATTTCTATTTTTCGCTTTGATGCTACTGTGGCAGTAAATAGCGCATCCTCCGTGAGATCCTTCTTTTCTACAGAAAGACGAGACTATTGTGTAGGGTGTTAGGTGTTATGTTGTAAGCAGTCAGTTGTTCAGTAGACTGCCAGTGCTCTGTTACACAAAAACACACACATTCTGGATTTTCACTCAACAATGCTTGTATGGTGTCTAAACAATTTCCTATGGATTGTAGATTTTGATGTATAATGCTACTAAAATGTCGATTACGAAGCGTTACTGTGCTGTTTCTATGTTGAACATGTATTTTGTCCCTCACCCATTCATATCTGTTTTCTGATCTGTACGAAAATTTTGACTCCTCTTCCGGTCGAAAAAGTATCTGTCGAAACGGATCCCCTTAGGCCAAAAGGCGGCATCGTAAACCTGTTTTTTTAAGTTGTAGTCGGCACCAACCCGAAAACATTTGGTATTCTCACGCTTAACTGGTACTTCTTCTATTATAAATGTTCTATTTTTCATTTCTTTCTTGACTTTTAAAAATGTCCGTATCATATCCTCAGTAACATGGGGCTGAACACTTGACAAAAATATCCAGACCCGCTTTTCTACACCTGTAAAGGAGTTTTCGCTAACGGCCACAGAAGCGGGAGCATCTCCTATCTTTACAATTTTAGCTCTTCTTTTATATTTATTCACAGTCTCGAAGCCATCTTCATCCAAGTGTATTTTGCTGTTATTGCTAAATTTCAATATTTTTCTGTCATTTTCTTGCGGTTGTGCCAGGTCTATAATATCTTTCAGCACCCGCTGGTGCTCTTCAATATGTTGTTGCTGTTTTTCTACAATGTTGACCTCTCTTTTTACCTTTTTTGACGTGATCTGCTCCTGAATTACTGCTTGTGTTCTGGCAGATTTCATATCGCTATCTTTACTACTGACATGTGAACTAAGTATCTTGTTATTTTTATCTAAAACATGTTTCGATAATTTACCCTCCAGCATGCCAATTTTTTCGTTTAGTAATGTTCTGTTTTCATTTAGTAAAGTGTTTTTTCCTCTTACCTCTTCAAGGAGAGAACTAATTAATTTAATTTCTTTCTTCCAATATTCGTTTTCGATATTTAACTTGATGTTTTTGTCAACAACACTGTTTTTATTAATGCCTTCACTGATGGTATCGGCGACATCTTTCTTATTGTTGATATACGGCACACATTCATCGCAAAACCAAAAAATGTTGGCGTTTATTTCTGATAAGAATTTGTGAATTGCATCTTTTACACGGACACAATGTAGGTGAAACTTATTTTCACAATGTTTGCATTTTACGAACTTAGTAGTTACTATGAAATTGTCAGCGCACGTACGACAAACCGACATGTTCACGTTCAGCCGAATAATCATCTGATAATATATTATAATTATTGCTGATAATATTTTATTAATTTTATTATTATACTTTAAATTTAGATTCTTTTTATTTTTATATATATTTTCATATAATTTGACAATAATTACAAAAATCGTGAATTTAAACACAGACAGTAAGAATCAGATAAACAGTTAGATCTGACAGCCCTGATAACATGGTCATCTTTGTTGTAGGGACTTGGATTTATCTTTTAACATCTCATAATATTGTTTGCCGTTAGGTTATTATAGAACTGTGGTAAATATAAGTTTTTAATTAAATGAGTAAATGTTAAGATTTCAATTTCATTCACTGAAAAAAGTTTCCAACAAAAATATGTATTATTTAACATTAATTAACATCAGGTTCAATGTATTTCTTTATATTTTTCATACATAATAGAAATAGTCATTGCTTACTATGTGTGTTTCATTAAACTTAATGAAAATTATATTAAATCATAAGATATCTGGTTTATTAATATGTTCTTATGTTTTGTAGTTATTTTGTATTAACACTAACTTTTGAGTAGGTTACGAGTTGATATTGTTAACTGAAATGTTAGAATGAAGATTATAATTGTTTGTATTACTCAATTTAAGGCTATTAAAATTTTTGTCTCATCTCAAAATTATAAAATTTATCTACGCCGTCCCTGACTAAAGCAACGTAAATCATTATTCATCCCGATTAAACATCAATCGCTGGGACAGTAAAAAAAATAACTAGAAGGTTCGAATGGGGCAAAAACTGTTTATCTGGACGCTGTGTGAACAAAGGTAGAACGACCAGAAAACTCGACGTACGCTATATAAGGGGATATAAATTTCAGTAGTTAGTTCGTAGAGTTTACCTATTGTCACGATTTCGACGTTATTGTATTAGAATCAGCTGTTGAAAATATTGGATGTTTACTTGTGAATGAAGGTTCTAGAAAGTGAAGTGAATATCAGTTTTTTTTAAATTAATTAATTTTTAACCCACGGAGTTTATTGCAATTTGGTATCAGAAGTGAAGGAATAAGTGAATTTAACATGGAAGTATGGAAAAAGAAAAAACGGACGGGGTTACCAAAAAAATATTCAAACAGGTTACGGATGGACTAGATGAAAAAATAAATCAGATCCTGGAAAAACGTGACAAGAAGGAGAAACAACATCAAGAAGAAATCCAGGAAAGGTTAGTGAATGAAAAACGTAAAATATAATTAGAAAACCTTGTTTTTATGATGAAAAGTGACTGCCATGGAAGAAAAATAACAAAATTTAGGATTATTCTCGAAATTTGAAGAAAAAGAAGACCAAATTGAAGAATAATTTGTTCAAGTGCGAGTTGGACTCGCATACTTAGGGTTCCGTACCACCTTCAAGATTCGAATATTCCAGTTTCAGACAAGCAGGGAATGAGTGCATTTTCTTATACTTAACCTTATATGTTGTAAAGGAAGCGTTTTAAATTTATAAAAAATATACACTTTGATTTTCCACACATGGACTTTTTATTTTATCTGCTTCAGGATTCGCTTGATTTTTATCACAATACATATGTATTTAATTTTCTAATTTGGCCCCCAAAAAGTAACATTAGAGTTTTATTTTACTAATAAACTTTCAGAAATGCCTTTTATAATCTACTGTCTGAGTTTTGAGGCTCTGTAGATTGGAAGAAAAACGGCAAAATAGGTCAAAGGTTAAATTATAAATTATTAAATCTGTTATTCAAATTATTTAAAAATGTAAATAAAATATATTTTTCAAATTTTAAATAGTGTAGTTTCTAAAGTGGGAATTAAGTCGATGTTTAATATTTTTAATATCTTTTATACAAATGATTTAAAAATATGATATATTTGTAATTCACATAATGAGCCTTTTATCTGATATATTACATGATGCGTTTGAAAATTGAATCTTTATTTTCCATTTAATTGTATAATTTGTCCCTAAAATTACTATGGGGGTTTTCTAGTAATTTATTTTCCGTTTAATTCTATTCTTTGGAGGCCAAATAATAGAATTAGGTATTTTTTCATATTTTTCCTATAAACAAAAAAAATGAGGTCTTAGAGTTAAGGGAATAAGGGGGAAAATATTTTTTTAATATATTTTAAAATATATTAAAAATTAAAAAAATATATTTTTACCTATTCGACATAATGAGCCCTGGGATTTGATATATTACATGAGCCGTTAGAAACAATTATAATTTTTTATTTTCCATTTAATTCTATAATTTGCCCCCCAAAATGAATATTAGGGGTTTCTTCTTATTTTTCCAGTAAAGTTCAGGTGAGGGGCTATACTTCCAGTTTTTCAAAATTTTTCAGCTTATGGTTTCGGAGATAAGGGGTGGAATGGGTAAATTTTTTTATATTTTTGTTAATATCTTTTAATTAATTTATTTTATAAATATGGAAAAAATATATTTGTTTTCTTTATCATGAGCCCTTTTATTTAATATCTAACATGATGGGTTAGAAACAAATTTAATTTTAATTTTCCATTTAATTCTATAATTTGCCGCCCCAAAATATATATTAGGGCTTTCTCCTTATTTTTCCAGTAAAGTTCAGGTGAGGGGCTATACCTCCATTTTTTTTCAAAATTTTCCAGCTTATGGTTTCGGAGATAAGGGGGGGGAATGGGTAATTTTTTTATATTTTTGTTAATATCTTTTAATTAATTTATTTTAAAAATATGAAAAAAATATATTTGGTTTCGTCATAATGAGGCTTTTCATTTGATATATAACATGATGGGTTAGAAACAATTTTAATTTTAATTTTCCATTTAATTCTATAATTTGCCCCCCAAAATAAATATTAGGGGTTTCTCCTTAATTTTCCAGTAAAGTTCAGGTGAGGGGCTATACCTCCATTTTTTTTTCAAAATTTTCCAGCTTATGATTTCGGAGATAAGGGAGGGGGAATAGGTACATTTTTTATATTTTTGTTAATATCTTTTAATTAATTTATTTTAAAAATATGAAAAAATGTATTTGTTTTCGTCGTAATGAATGATGGGTTAGAAACAATTTTAATTTAATATTTTCCATTTAATTCTGTAATTGGCCCCCCAAAATTAAAAGTAGAGGTTTCTCCTTATTTTTCCAGTAAACCTCAGGTCAGAACCTATAAATCTATTTTTTTAAAAAACTTTACGTTTTATAGTTTCGGATATAAGGGGGGGGGGAACGGGTAAATTTTGGTATATTTTCGTTAATATCTTTTTAAATATATTTTTTTAAATATTAAAAAAATATATTTGTGTTCTTCAGAATGAGACCTTTCATTTGATATATGACATGATGCGTTTGAAAATTCTTTTATTTTTAAATTTTTATTTAATTCTATAATTTGCCCCCCAAAATTAACATTATTGGTTTCTCCTTAATTTTCCTGTAAAGTTCGGGCAACGCTCTATATTTCCTATTTTTTTTCAAAATTTTAGGCTCAGTAGTTTCGGAGATAAGGGGGGGGGAATGGGTAAATTTTGGTATATTTTCGTTAATATCTTTTTAAATAATTTTTTTTAATATGAAAAAAATATATTTGTGTTCCTCAGAATGAGACCGTTCATTTGATATATTACATGATGCGTTTGAATTTTTTTTATTTTTAAAATTTTCATTTAATTCTATAATTTGCCCCCCAAAATTAACATTTATGGTTTCTCCTTAATTTTCCTGCAAAGTTCGGGCAACGCACTATATTTCCTATTTTTTTCAAAATTTTAGGTTCAGTAGTTTCGGAGATCAGGGGGGGACGGTCGATTTTTTTAGTTTTTCCCCCCAGAAGTACCCCTAAAATCAATTCTTTTACGATATGTACTCTTGATCGGGTCACAAAACTATACATTGATACCAAATTTCAACCTCTTCCAGTAGTTTAGGAGAAAATGGCTGTGATGTGACAGAGGCAGAAATCCTGAGTGATATTATAAGGGTATCCGTATATTGTATATACGGAACCCTAAAAAAGACAACTGCAATTTGTACAATTAATGCAAATAGTATCGCAAGTTAATGAAACAGTTAATGAAAGATAAGCAAATGTGGAATCAGACATAAAAGAGATAAACGACGACATAAAGATTCTAAAACATAATGTGGAGGCTCTTGAAACCAAAGGACATCGATTCCATCCATATCCAAGTAAAGTTTGAAATCAGCGCGATCCAAAACAGAGTGGAAACCGAAATTAAACTATTACAACAAGATTTGCTGAGAGGGAAATACCAACACACCGTGAGTACCAAAGGTTACCTTAGTAAACTACCCACATTTGATGGAAGTTCATCTTGGCTCATATATAAACGGCAATTTAAAGCCGTGGAAACAGCTAATGGATGGGATAACCAAGAAAAATCTCGTAATTTCCTAAAGAGGTTCGGCATTAGAGCTCCTCCAATGCCTTCCAGTCGATGAACAAGGTAATTTCGACAAGATTATCCCCATCTTAGACAAAATATACTACAATCAATCCTTGAGCCAAGTATATGCAAAAATCCGGGAGAGCCTTCAACAATTCGAAGCAGAGATTAGACGTTTGGTGCACTTGTCCTAACCAGACCTGCCAGAGGAAACTGAAGATCAATTGGCCACACAGAGTTTCATAAACGGTATCAGAGACGTTGAGGTGCTATCTAAGATTTAGTGGTGTTAAGAAAAGTAATGAAGCTCTACTTCGAGCTTTGGAGGTAGAGGCTGTCATGAACATGTCCAAGCCGAGGGTACAAGCAGTTTCCTTCAACCAGAAAGAATCATAGTTACCAATTCAAGCGCTGCTGGCTGGTATGAACAAACTATTCGAACGGTCACAAAGAAGAGGGGCATGTTATCGTTGTGGACGGACAGGACACTTGCAACATGACTGCAAAGTAAGGCAACCGGAAAGATCACCAACCAGGGGTAGTCAACAAACCAACCTTATTAACCAGGGAAACTCCAATCAGTCAGCATAAGGTGGCTGACTGACCAACCCTCCACCAGCCCACAGGACAGTATCCATCCGTTGATTTTGCCGAGATAGCAGTAGCCTAGTCATCAGGTGCATCATGAATGGCCGCGCAATTACCATTACCTTTGATACCGGCGCCGCTGTGTCCATTGACAAGTCCAGGGTTTTGAGGCGATCGGAAATCCTGCCAGCTACGAACAACATTCAGCTCAGAACAGTCACCGGCGAGTCCATGTCAATACAGGATGAGGCAGGTATAGTACTGCAGATAGGGGACAACAGAATCCAGCATAGGGTCTTGGTAGCGGATATTGAGGACAATTTTATACTGGGTATGGACCTAATTAGCC
>JAVLUE010000077.1:0-93119 GCA_034190945.1 Octodonta nipae | reverse complement strand
TACCAATACTATTTGATGGCGACAGTTCGAATAATGATACCATGGACGAACATCGCGTGGTTCAATTTATTTTTGCCTGGACCAAAAAGATGCCAATAACCCAACTAATACAAGATTTTAAAGTTTCCTCTGAAATAGCCTCTACTGGTTAGTTTTCTGTCGAGACGTTGCATGTGCCATTGCGTGGCATGAGTACAAGCCCATCGGGGGATCCCACGACATCGTAGAAGTTGATGAAACGAATCTTTTCAAAAGAATACTGGCTGGCGGCGTCAATGCGAAATGTTTAGATTTTACTAGTAGTAAAAGACCAGTGACAGATGTTGAAGAATCTCAGCAGTGGGAAATTCGAAACATAATTTATGGTATGTATTCTGCTAGTAAATAAAACTCATGACTCAATCCTCAGAAAATTTCAAAGATTTGAATTCCAAGGAAGTATATACGTCTAAACACAATGTTAAAGGAAATATCAGATCGTCAATTGTATCATGGCTTCAAAAGTTTGCATGCAATAGGATTTAAATTAAAAAAGATCCAAAACACAAATTAATGGAAAAGTATAACAGTGTTAAAAGAATTAAGTTTTTAAGAGAATATATTAAATATAAAACTGAGTTTGCTTAAATTGGTCGTTTTCACTATGTAAAATATGGTTCATAGCAGGATTTCAGCTTTAAAGTGTTGAAGTTCAAAGGTAACAGGAAATTTAAGTTTTATTATTATGGCGATTTTATGTTGTAGGCAGAGAGAGGATTGTTCCCAGGAGCAGAACTTGTATTCTCACAAAAAGTGAGATTTAATTATTGTTCTGCCTTTCCAAATCTGACAGGACATATGCCTTCGGGGATGCTGCGGATTTTGCTGTTTTCGGTTTTGGAGCTTTCGGTATTTTTTGTAGGGGCACCTTTACTATTTTTTTTGCTTTCGAAGGGGAATTCGCTTTAGATGCAAGCGACACTGATGATGATGGCGATGAAGTTGTTGTCTATGGGATGGATTTCGGAGTAGAAGTCTTCTTTTCAGTTGCGGCAACTTTCTTAGGTTTGGTTACAGCCGTAGTCTTTTTGGCCGTTTCTTTTGTTGCCCCCGCAGCCGCTGGCTTCTTTGTTGGCTTGGGTTTATCGCTGGAAGCTGCCCGTTTTGCAGGTGACTTCTTTGCACTACCTCCAGTCCCAGATTTTTTTTTTCGCCGCTGACCGGTTTCGATGCTGAAGCTCCTGACGATGACGAAGCTGCCAATTTGAAAGAACCGGAAACACCTTTTCCTTTAGTTTGAACTAAAACTCCTGAAGCGCCCGCTGACATTACGTATTTCTTGGTGAAAGGTGCTACTTTCTTGGCATCGACCTTGTAGTTTGCAGCAATATATTTCTTGATAGCTTGCAAAGATGATCCACCAAGTTCCTTTAAAACTTTGATAGCGTTGTTGACCATCTCAGTTATCGGTGGGTTTAGCCCTTGGGTTCTTGTTTTTGTTTGGGTTTGTGGTGATGAATTAGAAACGGATCTCGCAGAAGCAGTCGAGCTGTGAGTTTCCGTATCAGCCATAATGATTTGTATTAACTCTTACGATAGTCAATAATTTGCTTGTAAACAACTTCGCACGTACATGCACCTCTGTCTAGAGAGAATATGCGGACAAACCATATTGGTACGACATTTATATATCAGAATTATTATTTTAGTATATTTTAAACGAGAAACTAATAATTAGAGACTGTAAATGAGGGAACTAGTACTAGTACATCTATTGAAGAACTAAATACTATGCCAGTGCATGTCCTAAACGGCACAAAAACAAAAAAGTTATGGACAATTATATAGTTAATGCAAGACCAGTGCCTATTAAAAGTGAAAGCAATTGGATAAACACTTTTACGTATGATTGTAAAGGAATATTATCCTTTATCTATAGTTGAAGATTTGGAATTTAAAAAGTTTATAAAATTATTAAGTCCGGGATATACTTTGCCCAATCGTAAAACGATTGTAGATAGTTTACTTCCGCAAGCCTTAATAAATTAACAATAAATCAATTATGATTTTACAGTAGAGGAAGTTGGACCTCAGTAAAAAATGGAAATTAAAATATTTGTGAAATTGAACAAGAAATAATTAGAGAGTGGGAAATTGAAAACAAAGTTTTTCAGTCATTAGTGATGATGCACACAATATGGTCGCAGCTATCAGGCTGTAAGATTTTTATAAGAAGATCAGTTGGTTTTAACAGATTTAATCAAATCCAAAAACAAATGGGCTTATAAATTTTAAAACTTCAAATGGGTGTATGTACAAGAAGGAATTCCAGAATCGACATGCTAAATCGATTTTATAACAGGGAGGATGCTTTAATATCCACATTGGCGATTTTATAACAGCAGAATACCGTAAATGTTAAGGAATGGGAAATATCAAAACATGCTGTTACTATTTTATAGGTATTTAATGATGCTACATGTGAAGTAAGGGCTGAAAAAAATATGGCTATATCAAAAATATTTTTCTTGAAGAGTCACATAATTATATCTTTGCAAATCCACAATAATGGTAATATAATTGCAGCCAATGATTTTTTTAAAAAGATTACGTTAGATTTAAAAATTATGAAAATAATGAACTTTATAATAAGTTACAATTCTGGACCCGCGTTTCAAAAAATGCTCGACTGAAGCGGTATGTTTCTAAATCTATCCCTTAACTGCATGTTTCATATATGATACACCTCTTATTTGACACAAGCATCGGAATCTGTTGGCAGATTAAGGAACTAAAACGTGTTTCAGATATGTAACAATGTGCATACAATCTGAAAAATGTTTTACCGATATTTAATTTCTGGTATTTGCTTTAGTGTTGCCGAAAATTTGCGACTGTGCACACGTTACTAACGGCTGTCAAACACGAGTTTTATTTTACCATATGTTTGATATTTCCACTTTAATTATTGGCGAACAAAGTGATTTTTAGTTTCGAGCCATGTAAGTTGATTGTATTTTACAACTTTATATGATACTTTACTAGTGAGTGTTTAGGTTATGTGTAAGTTTTTAGGGCATATCATATATGATACTTTATGCACTTACGCATGAATCAGAATGAATCGTTGGGTGAAGTATTTTCTGCGGCAAAAGCCTCTGACAGATGCAGAATTATTGAAATTAGTGAATATTCCATTGGAAAGTGAGGATGAACTGGAAGTTGGAGATTCCGAAGATGAAGAGGATTTGTTAGACCCATCAGTGTTAGTAAATGATCTTGCACCATGAATATAAACATTTCAATTTAGGGTTGATAAGAATTCACGGCTCCTGCACTGCTGAACATTGCATTGAATTAGTGTCAGAAAGGCTGAATATTTTCGGCTTAGTGATGGAAACCGATACCATTGGTATCACTACCGATGGCGCGTCCGTAATGGTAAAAGTTGGAAAACTTTTGCCTTGTTATCAACAATTGTGCTACGCTCATGGTATCCAGTTGGCTGTGGTGGACGTACTATACAAGAAGTACAACCAGCAGCAACAGATGAAATTGACGAATGCGAAGACTTAGAGACAGAGATGAACGATGGATTGGCAGTTACAGTTACAGGCGAACCAATATTAGTGGACTCTGTTGAATTAATCCCACGATACAGCGCAGCTCATGAAAGTACGCAAAGTTGTAAAACTTTTCAAAAAATCACCCACCAAAGATGATTTATTTTTGCAAAAATATGTTAAAGAAGAGAAAGGTAAAGAACTAAGTCTGATTCTTGATTGCCGCACGAGATGGAACAGTTTGCTCAGTATGGTGGAACGTTTCTACGACCTCAAAGTTTGCATCGATAAAACATTGATAGACGTCGGTTCCGAAATAAAATTTTCGGGCGATGAATGGTCAATAATCAATGAGTTGATCGTCAGTCTTTAACCGTTGAAACTGGCTGTAGAAGCTCTTTGCAGAAGAGAGTCCACATTTATAACTGCCGACACAACCCTGAAATTTGTCTTAGACAAGCTATATAGCCAGGGCACTACCCTAAGCGCCGAGCTAGCTGAAGCACTACGCAACAGAACCGTAGAACGGCGCCTCTCTGAAGTTACTGGTACGTTAGTGTACTTGAAAAATCCAAAAATATGAAGAAGCAGTAAAAAAATCTGGCTATTTTCCTTTGCCAAAAAAGAATGCGAAGCGGCAGGAGATGAAAACTTTGTTAAAACGAGTAAATAAACAAAATATTGTAGAGCCGGTGAAAGAAGATGAAGATATCATGAAGTTAGAAGAGGATGGTCTAGATGATGACGCAGAACCCGTGAAAATGACTTTAGAGCAAGAGCTTGAGATGGAACTTAAAAGGGAGAAGGAGAACTTTAATAAACAAAAGCCAAAGCCAAGTGGTCAATTAGATTTAGATTACGAAAAGGTCCTGAAAAAAGAAATGAGCGTTTATGAGATTGAAGGAGTGCGAGGTGAACATTTATCTATGGTTTATGACTATTTAATGACCCTAAAACCGACCAGTGTAGAGGCCGAAAGGGCATTCTCAGCAGCCGGCTACATATGCAGTTCTGTGCGAAGCAGGTTGGAAGATAAGACTATAGATAAAATTTGTTTTCTAAGGTCTTACTTCCAAAGGATTCAAAAAAATAAATAGTCAGTCTCTTGTCGTCAGATTTTAAACTGCCTAATAATCAGCTTTCGATTTTCATTCATACACTAACGAGTGCGGAGAAGATTATTTCAGATTCGGAACTTCTTTTGATACAAAAAATAGTTTGCAGATTAAAATAATATTATTATTACGGTCCTTTTTGTTGTTAATTTTAAAAGAATTAGTAAGACTGATTGCTACTGATTAGCCGTCCTATCATTAAACATAAACCTAATAAGATATTGCTTATTTAGAAACATTATCTTAAATGTTATATGAGGTTATATGTTATTTAATTTTAAGTTGATTCTTTTGATCTCAAATGGTTAAAAAACAAAGCAAATTGATATAAGGTATCACCAAATTAGTGAAAGATTTCATAGATTATCGTAAGAAGTACAAATTGCTTAATAAAAAAAGTCTTAAAAATGTCTTTTTATTTTCGTTCTACATTTTCAGGATCCGCGCTGGATCCAGTTGGATTCAGGTCAATCCAGCAAGAATCCAGCTGGATTGAAAACGCCGCTGGATTGCAATCCCTAGCAACATGCAAGTTACGGCCTTTTCCTGGTATGTTCATTGCGAAACCTGTATGCAATGTCGCTTAACATAAGAGAGATACATAATCAGGGAGAATGAGTGGGTATGTAAATTTTCATTCATTTCGGGTCAGATGGAGAACGTCACGTGGCGCCTTGTAGTCCCAAACTAAAAACAATTGTACGCTTCTATACATGCGCGCTACTCCTCTATTAAATGAATAGTTTGTACTGTGTACTATATCACCAGAGAGAAGGAGCTGAGGGCTCCGAATTGCATAGGCCAAACGGGAAACACGGACAAATGATACCATGGGCGAATATCGCGTCGTTCAAATTATTTTCGACTGGCTGAAAAACAGGCCAATAACCGAACTAATAAAAGATTTTAAAGTTTACTCTGAAAAGGCCGTCTACTGGTACGGCTTCTGTCAAGACGTGGCAGTGCCATTGCGAGGCAGAGTACACGCCCATCGGGGATCCCACGACATCGTAGAAGTAGATGAAACACATCTACTTCTAGAAAATGCCATGTTGGACGAAATACTACGTGGCATCACATATAGGTTGTCGGCGGAATCAACCATTCCACAAAGAAGAAATTTGTGGTTAAAGTGGATCAACGGGATGCAGAAACGCTACTACTACCAATACTTCAACAGCACATCGATTATGAATCGTACGTATGCACAGACTTTTGGAGAGCATACAACAGTTGTAACCTGATGTTCAACGGTCACAGTCGCATTAATTATTCTGTAAATCTTATTGGTCCCCCAATAGAAGAACCACCGTTCTGGGCACCAGCTGGTCGCTTCAGTGTGTAATGTTTGAGTTTTGCTGCCCAGCATGTACCACCGGCACCTGGTATGCAGCCGTATAGAGATCATACGCAGACCAACGAAAGATTTTGGAGAGAGTTGAAACGTCTATTCTGGTCAACAAACAATATCGTTGCGACCGACGAGTATATTGGGCAATACATGTACCGAAAAATATTTTTGATCCCTTGAGAAGACCAGCCTCAAACTCGAAAGATTTCTTCGAAATGTTTCTCGGATTTACACCGGAATTAACAAAAACCATTTTATTTAATGCATATTTAATGCCATTCACAATACATCGGATAAAGATGATGCCAGAAACAACCTTTGGAACCAATTAGAAACAGAAGTAATTGCAAATCCAAGAACTTGGGGGCAAAACTACTATTTCTTTTCACCGAATATTCTGTGTATTTTAATACCAAACTAAAAATACTTACCTGTATTTTTCATAAATTTTTACAAATTCAATCGTTTGACATACATACCAACGTTGCTTATGAAGTAATTATATAGACTATATATTCACCCTTATGATGTAGCTATCTGTCTTATGATAAGCAACATGCAAGTTACGGCCTTTTCCTGTTATGTTCATTGCGAAACCTGTAGATATCAATGACAATAACAGGGAACCGCCTTAAAATGCAATGTCGCTTAACATAAGAGATATACATAATCAGGGAGAATGAGTGGGTATGTAAATTTTCATTCATTTCGGGTCAGATGGAGAACGTCACGTGGCGCCTTGTAGTCCCAAACTAAAAACAATTGTACGCTTCTATACATGCGCGCTACTCCTCTATTAAATGAATAGTTTGTACTGTGTACTATATCACCAGAGAGAAGGAACTGAGGGCTCCGAATTGCATAGGCCAAACGGGAAACACGGACAAATGATACCATGGGCGAATATCGCGTCGTTCAAATTATTTTCGACTGGCTGAAAAACAGGCCAATAACCGAACTAATAAAAGATTTTAAAGTTTCCTCTGAAACGGTCGTCTATTGGTACGGTTTTTGTGGAGACGATGCATGTGCCATTGCGTGGCGTGAGAACATGCTCATCGGGGACCGGACGATGTTGTAGAAGTAGATGAAACACATCTTTTCTAGAGAAAATACCATGCTGGGCGAAATTCTACGTGGTACCAATAGATTACCTAATTCAACTGAATTTTGTAGTATTGTGATTTACTTTTGGTGTGACGTTATTGTCAATTCCTAAATTTGACTTGTTAATTGCCTGCGTAATTTTTTAGAGGAGGAGATTGGATAGGATGTTCCACCCAAGGAAGAATCAGTCACTGCAGCGAGTGAGGTTCAACCATACCTCAGTAGTGCCAATTCTGGCAGGTTCAGCTGGGAGTGCAGAAACTTCTAACCTGTCTAACGACACCCATGTTGCATGGGGAGGAAACATCCCAAATAACTTGTTCCCATCTGATTTTTTGTCCCCATTCTCAGCCACTGGTTTAGTTAAGATAGCAGGATTAGTTGGGGTAAACAATTTACCAGTAGTCGGAGCAAACGACGCACAAAAAAAGCTAGTCAAGCAGCACAACTGATAGCAACATGGTTATCCAAGGGTAGTGATACTGTTGGGGACCAGCAAATTGCTCTAGAGAGAGTGTTGAAGATCATTGCCATGAGGACCCCTACTGAAAACGAGTTTAACGCGGTATACAGCAGGGTATGGGCTCTGGCCTTTAACCATAAACATGAGTCTGACTTTATCGAAAGGGATGAGATTGCTCACGAGCTTATGATATACGATGACGCTACATTCCCATAAGCTGAGCTTCCCCCCAAAGTCGTACGACAGAAAACTTACCTTATCTACCAAATGGCTAATATCCTTCCCAGTAGTGTTATATCCAGTAATGCACGTATAACCCTTTGGGACAAGTTCACTGATTTGGGCGACCAAACAACAGTCGATATTTCACCTAACACAACCCCCCAACTAAAATCTGGAGCAGATCTTGCAGGGGCTTGGATAACCTGGACTGACGAGGAGAGGTTGTCCTTCTAGTAGCTTCTTCTTCTCTTCGTAGTAGCTCGCGACCGTGAGCTGGCTGCTGCATCTGGCGCAACGGAAACAAGTGCGATGGAATAGTAGTTTTCCTATGTTAAGTCTTTCTGCTATGAATACTGGAAGACGGCATTTGGCGCAGGGGTCCCTTCGGATCTTTCCTACGCCAATCGAAGCCACCTTAACAAAATATTTCTGGTTTGTACTGCCCGATAATGTCCAATGTTTCTTCCTTCGTAGGTGGACTAGACGACGCAGGGGACCCTATGTCATGTTCTGGTGACGACTGAGGTCTCTTTGTGGGAATTCTGTTGGATACTCCTTGTGATGCGGCAGCAAAAGCTTGGTAAAACTGTGAGAGATAAGTAAGAATTGACAGGCGTTCAGGTACGTCGTACTCGACCATATCTTCTGGTTCTAAGAGGGCGGGAATACCTAAATGGTGTTCTGCTATACGGAAAGCCAGTTCGTTGTTGTGGTAGACATCGTCCTTGTTCAGTTTGGAGAAATCAATAAGATCAGGTCTGAAATGATGTATGATTGCACAGAATGCCAAACCGTCTCTCCAAGATGTGGTCATATTGTCTATCTTGACACCAGGATAACCTTCTGTCATTTTCTTGCACCACAACTCCAATCCTTTCGTACCTTTACGTTCACCCATTTTGGACGGAAACTCTTAGCCTGAACGTAAGAAATATTCTTATGGTATTGGTCAACAAATCTATAATTGCCGTTGCTGACAAACCTAAGACGAATTAACAATATCTTCTGGAAAGAGTATTTAACAAACTACACACCACCGGTCTGAACTAAAAATGTTTTTATTACAATTACAGTTTTTTCACGACTTACCGCGCGTATTTTTGTTATATGACACGAACGTAAATATGACACAAAACACTCTACTCGAAAGTCAACATACAACTTCCTTGGGTCTGATAACCCTCGTCAAACTTATGGCCTTACAATGGCATGGATGATGATGCTTGTCCTAAGTATCACAAAGGGAGAAAACATTACAGATACATATTTTGACCGTAGACTAGCCAGCATGACTTCTCTATTCCCACAGTTCATGTTGGACAACAAAATCTCAAGAGAAATCGTAATTACATTTGCACGCACTTACCAGCCCAGGAACCTAGATGTTGATGAGATATACAATATCTTAGTAACACTATACACGCTACTGGAGGAATATAATGTTGGTCCATTAAACTGGATAATTGAGCAATCGGCAACATTACACATAACGGTTGCATTACAGGTGGCCAATATGGTTGCCAAGTACCCTCTGGCACCCTACGAAAAAATCATCCCCATGGTTGGTCGTGAGCAAGTTACAGCGCATGGATCCAATTATGCTGTGAGATCTACTAAGACAAATTCTGCACAATCAGTCAACCCCCGGTAACAGTGGCTAGTTACCCAGATCTAGGTTTTATTGGGGCTTTCATAATGCTTAGCATGGAGAAAACAGGCGCCGCAGCATCTGGTTACCGTGGTAATCCTGACAGCAAGGCTAAACTATCACGGCGGAGACTAGTTGAAATAGCAACAGCAACAATAATCTATGAGTCCGGTACAGCTGATTTGTCAGAGCAACTATCCATGAAAGCTTCTCTGGTATAATTCAGTTCAGCAACCAAGCCAATGACGTCATTTTGGTGATTACTTGCTGCCAATTTTGAAATAAAATTGTCCTAAATTGCTTATGGGCCATTCGCCATTATATTGGTAAAATTACATCGCCTCGAATGGCACTACCGTGGCCGATCTCAGCAACGTTGCCACTATTTCTTGACATTATACTAGATGACAAAATGTTGTTTGTAGAATTTTTATACACTAATAAATGATATATTTTATTTGAATAATACTGAAAAGCAGCTTTAACCAAACATGAGTATGTAAGTTTTTCGTGTATACGTACATTTATCTTATTCGGTATTAGTTTAATTATCATATATTTTTTTTATAAACAGAAAGTGGCATTACATTATAAAGGGTTTTTGAATCGATAGTTTTAATTTTAGTTCGCATCTCCTTAGCATTGCTTTAAGTAAATCCAGTCTCTGCTGTTAAGTTATCAAAACACAAAGCATGGGTCATTCTGTGTCTTTATTTCAAATTTCATATATGACAGCGATAAATGTCACAATTTCCCGCCTGTTTTCTTCGAGCAATTTTGATGAGAGCATTTGCACAATTCGAGTTGTTAAAGAAAAGCGATAATTAATCTCAAATTGACTTTTTTACAGCATATACTTATTTATAACACCTGTTTATTCATTGTATTTTAGTATTGTTTCAGTTTTTAGGAATTTATACAGCAGAACAATGCCGAAACCTTTTAGTAGCCGAGAAAAAGCTATGATAGCTTCAAGTTTAAATTATTTCAAGAAAAATAAAGAAAATGGTGATCCTACTGTACCTCCGAAATACGTTAGTGTTTTTATTAGATTTTGTTCATGTTCAGTATTATTGAGTGGGTCAACATTTAATTTGTTGTGGGGCACTAATATTTTTATACATCATAGAGAGTTGCTGAAGCTTTGGGAGTAAGTGTATACTCTGTTGAGAGAATTGAAGCCAGAATTAACAAAAAAAGAGGCGCTAAAAAGTCCCAAAGACAATATGATCATAAAAAAACAGTGACAGATATTGATGAAACTCTGCAGTGTGAAATACGAAACATAATTTATGAAATGTATTCTGCAAGTAAGTAACAAACATTAATTAACCTTCAAAATATTCAGAGAGTTTTTGTTTCAGGGGAACATATAAATTTAGATACATTGTTGAAAAAATTATTGGATCGTCAATTGTTTCTCGGCTCTAAAAGTTCATTAAGGAGAATTCTACATGCAATAGGTTTTGAATTTAAAAAAGAAGATCCAAAACGAAAATTAATGGAATTGGACCACATAAGTGTTAAAAGAATTAAATTTCTGCGTGAATATATTAAATTTAAAACAGAGGGTTTGTTTGATATGGTTTTTTTAGATGAGACATGGATCTTTCAATATGGAACATTAGGATATTCATGGCAGGATTCCAGCTCTAAAACTGTAAAAAAAATTAAAGGAAGTGGTAAAAGGTGAGTTTTTATGATTATCTCCGAACGTGGTGATTTACAGTTGTTTCATTAGATTTATCGTAATTCACGCTGGAAGCCGGGCAGGATTTGTCCCAGGAGCTGAACTGGTATTTTCTTCGGATAATAGAGACAGGGGATTACCATGGTGACATGAATCATGAAAATTTTTTACATTGGTTCCAACATCAGTTATTGTGCAATCTGGAAAACCCATCAGTGATAATTATGGATAATGCAAGCTATCATAGTGTTATTGTCAATAAACCCCCTACAAGTACAGCGAAGAAAATAGAAATTCAGAAATGGTAAGAAGAAAATAACATAGTTTATGATAGAAACATGTTAAAAAAGAATTACTGCATTTAGTGAATATGTAAGTATATTTTAAATTTGTTCTTTAACTCAACTGAAAATTTGAGCAACTCTACATTTTTGAGTACTTGTTTGTTTATGTATTAAAGACAGTTGCAATTTGAGGAACTAAAATTGTCATGCAGCAATAGGGGTTATTCCGCCGTTTGGTGTTGCTAGTGGGCCAAAGGGACATGAGTGGAAATACAATGAGTGGGATGGGAATATTATTGATTATGGTAAATCAACATTAAAGGAATTAATAGGGGAACTGAACAAAAGAAAAATAAAGTCAATAGAAAGAAAAGCTGAACTTTTGAGAGGTAGTAGACATTTTTATATCAATAAAAATAGTTTATTATTTATATAATTTTGTAGGTTACAACTTTATTATAAATTATTTATTTATAACCAATCAGAATAAGAGAAAAATTAGTTATTATTATTATATATTCATCTTATCTGATTTTATCACTTATAAATAGTTCAATGCATCTCATGACACTTTTTTAGATGATGGTTTTGAAAATACTTTTTCAAGCTGTTGGAAAAATACCCAAGAGAAACCCATTCTGCAGGAATATCAGAAAGACATCATTATGGCAACTTTCTATAGCGATCAGTTTATGGATGCATATCCAACTTTTTTTCTCTTAACATTTTACATAATCTAAATTATCTGCTAAAGGAATATAGAAGGGTCTATATTCTTTGTTAGAGGTATTAGAGTCCATCAAAGCAAGGTAAGTATCCATATATTTGTCTTTCAAATAAACTAACAAAAAATATTTTTAGCAATAAAAGTTGTAGTGTGGTCTTTTTGAATAATACATCTGGAACTATTCCTGAATTATGTTTAGATGTTATGTCTAAAAGTTTTAAATGGCCTAAGAGTCAAAACACAATTTTAGCTGTTAACCCTGAGGGAATCTAGTTTACATTTACACATTACTATAATCAAATTTGTGACTCTTATGGTAATTTATTAAAACTCAGGATTTAGAATGGCATGCTTTGAATATTTTGACAAATGACAAGGAAGGTTTTGAGGGCAGCAAAGTTTAGAAAAGCAAAAGGAGCACACATAAGTCTATAAGGCTTTTATGAACAGTTCTTCAGAAAATTTTAGAAATTTCTAGTTGATACTGATTGTAGCAGACATTGAATAATAAACAGTTATTTCAAGAAATTATAAATTATTAAAAATGTTCTTGACATAAATAGTAATTTTGTTTGTTAAAACAATTTATTTTTATAAAATGTTCCATTGAGTAAGTTGTCACCACTAACTCTGGTGTACCTCTAATTCTATTATATTCAAATAAAAATAGTCATTATTTAAAAATAAATGTTACTGATGATCTTCCTAAATTTTAAATCTTCACCTTTTAAATTTTATTTACTTATAACTTCAAATGCTTTATTTAATTATCCTAAGAAGTAATAGTATTCTAGTATCAAAATATTTTTTATTGATTGGTAGAGGGCTGATTCTTGATATATTCCCCCTTTTTCAAAGAATAAATTTTATATTTATTCATTTTTATATGTCCTGGAAATATCGGAACACAAATACAGATTTTGCAGTACTAGCAGCCCACTAACAATAAAAAAAATAATTATCCAACTCACCCGAAAAAATTCTGGCTACGGCCTTGTTCTGCTTACACTTCTAGTTACTTGAATGCTACTACTACTTAGTTATCATCAGTAAATTAAAATTTAAAAGATGAAGAATTAAAATATAGAATGATCATTGGTAAAATTTCTTTTTAAATAATGACTATTTTTACTTTGTTCCAATAGAGTTAGTGGTGATAACTTACTCATTGGATCATTTTCTAAAAATAAATTGTTTTAGCAAAATTACTATTTATGTCAAAAACATTTTTTTTAAATTTTATAATGTGTTGCATTCAGTATCAACTAGAACTTTCTAAAATTTCATCATCATTTTCTGAACAACTTGATGTTGATATAAAACCTTTTCTTTCTTTGAGCATCTAAAAATCATAAAATACCTATGGATACAAAAAATCAGTAAAAATACAATTTTTTTATTGTCAGATTATCATCATCAGATGATGTTGTTTCATCTTGTATAGACTTAATTATGTATGCCCCTTTTGATTTTCTAAACTTTGCTGCTCTCAGTAGTGCAAAACCTTCCTTGTAATATTTCAAAATATCATAATAGGTGTTTGAAAAAACAAAACAAACTATGCAAACATAGTTTTAATCAATTACCATATGAGTCACAAATTTGATTATAGTAATATATAAATGTAAACCAGGTACCTTCTAAAATTTGTAAAATTGTGTTTTAACTCTCAAGCCATATAAATATAAAACTTTTAGACATAACATCTAAACATAATTCGGGTATAGTTCCAGATGTATTATTCAAACAGACCACACAACATCTTTTATTGCTAAAAATATATTTTTTGTTAGTTTATTTGGACGACAAATAAATGGATACTTACCTTACTTTGATGGACTCTTAACACCTCTAACAAAGAATATAGACCCATCTATATTCATTTAGCAGATAAATTTAGATTATGTAAAATGTTAAGAGAAAGAAAGTTGGATATGTTTTTGATCCCAATAAACTGATCGCTATAGAAAGTTGCCATAATGATGTCTTTCTGATATTCCTGCAGAATGGATTTCTGTGTATTTTTCCAACAGCTTGAAAAAGTATTTTCAATACCATCATCTAAAAGAGTGTCATGAGATACATTGAACTATTTATAAATGATAAAATCAGATAAGATGAATATATACTAATAGTAACTAATTTTTCTGTTGTTCTGATTGGTTATAAATAAATAATTTATCATAAAGTTGTAACCTACAAAATTATCTAAATAATAAACTCTATTTATGGATATAAAAATGTCTACTACCTCTCAAAAGTTCAGCTTTTCTTCCTACTGACTTTATTTTTCTTTTGTTCAGTTTCCCTATTAATTCCTTTAATGTCGTTTTACCACAATCAATACTATGCCCACCCCACTCATTGTATTTCCACTCATGCTATTTTTAATTTTAGCGGTATCGTACCCTTTGACCCACTAGCAACACCGAACGACAGAATAACGCCTATTATGTGTAAACAGTATACATACTTTTACCTTTAGTATACCACATATCTACAAACAAACGATTTTGTAGTCTATCACCAATCCTTCATTTTTCACACTGTTGTCTATAATATTTCATCCATGAAGATTACATATTGACTGTTGGGACAGTATTGAGTGTGAAAAATTTGTACAACTTGTAAATTTATGAGTACTTTTTATGTTACAATGTATTAGACACCTCTGGAATTTGAGGAACTAATGTCTATCTGCATTTACATGTAAATACAACTTATATACTTGAGAACCATAGAACTAGAACCTCAAATGTTTCTATTGCATATTTAATTATTTGGAAAGTACTATTTTGAAATTATCTTATATTTTTTGTTTGTACTGAATTGTGAACATTTTCATATTTTCAGAGAAAATTGTTTGATTGTTTTTGGTGATGATTTGAGAACTTTTGGGTGCCACACATGTACAAACAAAAATCGTGTATCCAACTACCAAACCTTTATTTTTCACATTCAGTGCTCTTTCAATAGCCAAGTTGGTCTCTTCATAATTTACTCCATGTAGATGACATAAGTGTGAAAAATTGTGGTGTTTTGTTAGGGTATAACATTTTATATTTTTATAATTGAAACATAGTGGTGTAAGAGATTGTATTGTTTTTACAATTATATAAGGTTGAATTTCTATACCAGTGGTTTCTAAGTGTTTTATAAAACATCAATTGGTATATTCAGACGATTCCACCATTTCACTAATTGGTTTAACATTGCAAAACACTATTGTTATGTAATTAAATCTTGTGTCTTTTGTATTTTGACACCAACTTGAATAGTGTGTTATATATAAATATTTGTAATTAATAATTTTTATAACCAAAAAACACATTCAATTTTCATAAGCAACCTATTTTACTTTAATAAACAATGAATTGTAATAATTTTAGGAAAAAAGTAGTCCGTTGTATGTGATAGATGAACTTGCAAATACTTATGGACATCATATTCTACGGCTGCCTCCATACCATTGCATATTCAATCCAATAGAGCATATATGGGGAATAACTAAATCATACTACAACAAACACATAGGGAGAGATGGTAATTCTGTGGAACAAGTAATAAAACTTTGGAAGGAAGCATTGGCAACGGTTACACTAGAGGTTTGGGAAAAAACAGTCTCTCACACTGAAATGGAAATAAAGAAATGGTGGGATAGAGAAGTTCGTTTGGATGACAATGAGATAGAGCCTTTAATCATCCATCTTGGTGAAGATGAAGGTAGTGATGAAGATAACTAAATTTAGACAACGTTGAATTTTTATGTTTAAAATAATAATAAGTTCTATTATAATATTTTTATCCACCAATATTGTAACATTATAATTCATATTACCTTTATGGCACAATGTAACATTATACTCTTTACTTAAGTTGTCACATACCATACCTTATTTCATACTTTAATCTTACATATTATATTTCTTTCATCTCGCATATATAAAATTTACACATTTGTTATTTTTACTTCCACAGAATTTCTTTCCTTCTCATTGTTTAAGTTTATATAGAGTCAGCATATTATTTCTTATAAATTGTTATTTGTTATTTATGACCTTCAGTCGAGCAGATGATTTCATTCACTTATACTGTTAAGATTATTCTTGTAAAAATTTTAGAGGGATTGTACAAGTTTTCCCCAAATTTCTCATTATTTTTTTCAGATATGAAATGCAGATTTTTCTTAACCAATTTGAACATAGGCTATTAATTTGATTATTCTTCTTGAATATGCAAATGGAGGCAAATTTCAGGCAATTACAAATTTCGCCATCTTAACTGTAAGTTTTTTTTATTACATAACCATATTTATATTTAGGTGTGTGAAACACAAAAAACAGGATGTTGCTGACAAATAGATAGCAGTTTGAACGCAGCAACATCTTAACATAATTTTTATTCAAGTTTTTGTATTTTCAGAAGGCTGTTACATTGTCTGTGATTCTTTTGCTGGACACACTGTATATCAAAATGTAAATAAATTTGTGTGAATTAATATATTTTTTTATTTCTTACATTCTAATACTAAATTTGTCTATTATGTGGAAGTATTAACCATACAAAAAGTGCATTGTGGTTTGAGCTATATTCAGTTATCATAGTAACCATCTATGTTCTTAAAATGAAGGTTAGGGACTATAAATGACATTAACTTCTATCAAACAGTATTTATCATGTCGATTGTTACAAAATTTAATGTAATTAGTTTCTGAAATAACATGTAGTGACACACTCAGTATGCATTTTTAAGTTAAGCAAGTAAATCGACCAGGTTCTCAAAGAAGCATTTGAAATATCACGAATTTATTCAGAAAGTATTATTTTGTCATTTTCTAAAATATTATACTTGTCTAATGTTAAAAATATTGGTGTATTTTAATCAGACATTCCATGTTCTTTATAAATTTCTTGCTGTAAATTTAGATTTATGCACTCTATAAGTAACTCTCTAAGCAACAATGCCATAGTTAGGAACACTGTTAAGACAGTCCATAATATATAGGATTTGGTAAAATTTGGTTAGACCATAATTTTTCTTGACCAAGTAATACATAGGTCTTAAATATTAGAAACTTTGAGAGTTTGAGCCCAAGAAGACTTTTTCTACCAGTACAGAACTATTATTTTTTTACATAGCTTCATGAGCAATTTAGGATTTTTTTGTTTACTTACTGTGCAATTTCCCCCAGGATTTATGAAATAATTAGACATATGGAGATTATGTGTAATTTTCAGCATAAACTTACAACTTGAGTTGAGATCTGATTATGATGTGGCCAATACTAGAACTTCAATCATGCACCAAGTCAGGAATTATTACTGTTATTGTTAGTTTCATTTTGTAACACTTAATTAAATCATTTTATGCATAGGCGTATTTACTACCAAATATAAAAATTTTATACACTGTTTCCCATTATTAAATACTAAATTTACACATAGTTAGAGTAAAATCTAAACAATAAATTTTTGTATACAGTCTAGCTATGGACAGTGCTTATTGATGGATATTGTAATACAGAGAACATGAAGGGCTTGCATATTTGAGCACTGATCTTTCAAAAAAAAAAACAATAAAGTATTTAGTATTTATTTATCTATTAGTTATTTACAATGCAACTATAACATTCACAATTATGCACTGGAGAGTGAACATGCTCCCTATATGCAGACTGGTGTAACTTAAAACAACTCAAATCAATATTATGTCTCTGTCCTCATTAAGACTCCTAACATTTTCAAAATTCTGATGTCTTTATTCAGATATCAAAGCAAAATTGCCTATCAATATAAACATCTAGATCATTGAACTGGTAAATTCTCGGAACAATTATTTAATCAATTAAAATTAATATATCATTTTTCTTCATAAATAATTTATAAACTTACATTTATTGACACTGAATTCTATAACATTAGTATTACTCCATAGTAACAATAAATTCAAGTTTTTCTGCAGTCATCAGTAGGTTCAACAATTTTAGGTCAGCAGCATAAATTTATAAAGTAAAATGTTCACAATATTCAAATTCATTAACCAGTTCATCCACAAATATATTTAATAGTAAGTCGAGCTAAAAAAAGTGTCTACGTCTAATCCCATTGTTTTACTATAGAAGATAAATGGCTTATTTGGCTGTTCTAAAACTAGTTTCATTGAATAATTGGTTCAGTTGACAATGTGATTCCACCTGGCTCCATATGTATTACAATTATATATATCATGACCTGTTTTCTTAGTTATTAGCTAATTTGATGGCTTTAAGAATTGCTTTCACTGGGTATTTAATAAGTTGATGATGTTGGTCCATTTGGCTTCACATATATCACAATTATCCATATCAGAGGCTTTGTGTTCTATTTCCTTTTATTTGTTAGGAACTCATTTGCATTAATAATACTATATTTTAGATCTGTTTGAAAACAGTGTTGTTGGTTTGTTTACAAGACTTACCTAAATGTATAAGTCTAGTTTTCAAGTTAATATTGCTTACATCTTTTTTAGCTGTATAAATAAACACAAATAATACATTTCAAGAGAATCCCAATCAAAGTTATTTCATCTATTGACGTCTGCTATTAAATCTTTAGACAAGTGATTACTTATACCCTATATCAACGGATTTGTTTAGACAAAACTTCCTTGTGTGTTCTCTCCTAAAACTTTGCTATACTATAAGCGTACAGGTCCTGGACGTGTTTCTGTTGTCCATAGGGATCACTGGTGCAAAATCACGTTTTAATTTATAAAATGAATTGTACTTTAAGTCCACAATGTCTTGCATCTTTGCTTGTTCTTGAAGTCACATATCATATATCATACATTAAAGACTTGCGGTTATAGGTTATGTTTATTCAAGGAACAAAAAGTGCTCTATAAATTAGTTTTGTTGTAAAGTCACTCGAATATTCGTTCTGGGGTTGACAAATTAAAATTACTGTCATCTTAGAAACAATGCTTTAAGGACTTATTGACTAATCACATCAAACCGAATTACATAATGCAATAATGTTATTTCAAAAATTAAATATCCAAAGATGAAAGACATAAAACGAATGACAAAAGTAACTTGTCGGACACTCTGTATAGGGTTTTTTTAAATCTCGGAAAAAACAGTGACATCGGCAACGCTGTCAAACTTGTGTGTGTGACGTCATCGGCTCGGTTGCTGAACTGAACTATAGCTGCTCATCCTAATGCAACTGTTGTAGATGTGGATGGTGATTTCTATATCATCCCTAAACCACAAGACAACCTGCATGATTCGGAATTAACGAGGGAGCTAGAATCAGAACGGAAAAAATATGAGTCCGGAGCAAGAGCAGATTGGCCCAAGGCTCTAAAGAATGCCCCTGCTGGAACAACAATATGGGTCGTGCAGGACATCAGCCGTTCCACAACGAAGAGATTTATGGATAAAGTGGATCAACGGGATGCAGAAAAGCTACTACCAATACTTTAAGAGCACATCGATTATGAATCATACAACAGTTGTAACCTGATGTTCAACGGTCACGGTCGCATTAATCATTCTGTCAATATTATAAGTCCTCCAAAAGAAGGGACCACAGTTTTGGGCACCAGCTGGTCGCTTCAATGTGGAATGTTTGGATTTTGCTGGCCAGCATGTACCACCGATGCCTAATATACACCCGTATAGAGATTATACGCAGATCATCGAAAAATCTTGGGGAGAATTGAAACGTCTACTCCGGTCTCAACAAACAATAAATCTACGATAGACCAGTATATTGGGCAATACATGTACCCAAAAACATTTTAGATTCCTTTGAGGATATTTCTCTGGTTTACACAGGAATCAACAAAAATCCAAAATACAAATCAATGGAATAGGATCACAGTGTTAAAAGAATTAAGTTTTTAAAAGAATATACTAATTACAAAACTGTTTAAATTGTTTTTTTAGGAGAGAAGTGGATTTTTCACTAGGTAAAATATAGATCATAGCAGGATTCCAGCTTAAAAAGTGTTAAAAGTTTAAAGGTACTGGAAAAAGGTAAGTTTTATCATTACTAATGAAAATGGGGATTATATGTTGTTTTATTAGTTGTATGGCTATTCATGCATGCTGGACGCAGAAAAAAAAATTAAAAATAGGTTGTATTTATTTATGGTGTTATATAAATTATATTGCTGCAATATTAAGTTGTTTAGATAATTATTATATATTTAAGTGATTTAGTTAATTATAAGTTAATAGTGCTATTGTGAATATCGCGATGGATGTGTTTAACCCTACAGTACACGCGCACGGTGCCTGACACCGGTTACACATTTAATTGCTGCAATTCTCAACATTCCAGTGTTGTTCGGTAGTCCTCGTCTGTCTACCTTTCGGGAAGGGTGTCATGCGTTGCTGCTCTCAGTTGTGCTAACTTCAGATCAATAATAACGACTTTTGAAACGAACACGGTGCATGAGACCGGGTGCGTGTACAGAATTTATGTTTTTATCAACATTCTTTTGTTTGTGATTCTTTGTTATTAGGTGAGTTACTTTTGCTTTTACTTTCTTATAACAAATAATTATCTGAGAAATGTGTTTTTTAGACATGAGTTATCTTATGACTTATGAAAAGGAACAGGAGAGATTACTAAAATTAATGGCTGAAGTGATCACAGATGAAGAATACGATGATGAAGAGAGTGCGGAGGAAGACAGAGTGGTAGAACAATTAGATAATAGTGACACTGAGCAAGAAATTGATAGCGATGAAGATCAAACAGAAGAATCAACCATTTCAAACAGCAGTAGTGGCGTTTATATTGGTAAAGATTGCAGAACTACGTGGAAGAAACATGCACCACCTCGAAATGTTCGAACGAGGAATGAAAATATAACAATACATTTACCAGGCCCAAAAAATAATTTACAAAATCGGTCTATAGTAGAAAATTTGGAGTTCCTTTTTTGATGACGAAATGTTGGAGGAGATTGTCAAAAATACAAATCTGAAAATAGAGAGCGTGAAAGAGAATTATATGAGGGAAAGAGACATAAGGCCGACAAATCTAGTTGAAATAAAAGCGCTTATTGGGCTCCTTTATTTGGCTGGGGTGAGGAAAGCGAATCATCTGAATACAAGAGATTTATGGCGTAGTGATGGTACAGGTATAGAAAGTTTTCGCCTTACTATGAGCATCAATAGATTTCTCACACTTTTACGATTCATAGATTTGATAATGTTGAAACTCGCATAGATAGAATAAAAACAGATAAGCTTGCAGCAATAAGGACACTTTTGACAAGTTTAACAATAAGTTAAGAGAAAATTACAGCCACAGTGATTATGTTACAGTTGACGAGAAGCTAGAGGGTTTCAGGGAAAGTGCAACTTCCGTCAATACATTCCAAGCAAACCAAACAAATATGGAATCAAGATATTTGCTTTGTGTGATGCTAAAATGTATTACACTAGTTGCATGGAAGTTTATGTAGGTGTTCAACCTGAAGGACCTTATAGAGTGGACAACAGTGCCAAATGTGTTGTTGAGAGACTCTGTTCGCATATTTATAAAACGAATAGAAATGTTACAACTGACAACTGGTTTACTAGTATTGCACTGGCAGAATCATTGAGGCTGAAGAGATTAACCCTAGTAGGAACCATCAGAAAGAACAAAAGAGAAATTCCCAAAATTTTTTCTGAAGGAAAACACATCCAGTTGGAACAAGTATGTTTGGATTTGGATGCGGTGGGACATTAGTTTCCTATATTCCTAAAAAGAACAGAAATGTTTTACTTTTTTCGACGATGCATAAAGGAGATATAGTAAACCCCAACAGGAAAACCTGAGATGATCCATTTCTATAACGACACGAAAGGAGGCGTTGATATGGTTGACAAACTCTGTTCTTCATATAATGTTGCTCGCTGTACAAGAAGATGGCCTATGGTTATTTTCTATAGTATGTTGAATGTAGCTGGTATAAACGCTTTTATTATCACTGCTTCCAAACCGGAATATACCAAAACACGTCGAAATTTTTTAGTGGATGTATCAGCAGCTTTGGTTTATCAGCATCAAAAAAATCGTGCTATGTTGTCTAATTTACCGCAAAGTTTAAAAGTCAGGTTGCGAGAAATAACAGACACGCGTGACAATGGAGGTGGAACAATGCCCAATACTGGTTCCATTGGGCGATGTTCTGTTTGTGGATGGAGGAAAAATAGAAAAACAAATACTTCTGTAGAGTTTGTGGTAAATTTTTATGTTTAGAACATGTCAGAGCAATTTGTGAGAATTGTGTTGGATAATATGTGTTAATTTTTTTTCAATTTTATCATGCTGCATACTTGTTAGGTTATATATTTTTCAATGTTTTATGTTATTTTTTATTTTTATATTATGTACGTGTTCTACATTCAGAAATTTTATTTTATGTTACTTCATTATTTTGGTTATATCTGAGGTTTAATAAAATATGGTCAAAAAATATTTTTATTTTTTCATGGGCATTTTTAAAAAATTGGATCAAATTTATTGAAACGAATTATTAAAATGACTCGTATGTTATCCACTGAAATGAATTATATACCAATTCGTGACATATTACACTGAATTATTTATATTTAATCACCGGTCTGTAAGACCGTGTGCGTGTACTAATACCCCTAACTTTGGCGCGTGTAGGGTAGGGTTAATGGGAGCTACAGTAAATTACTGTACATTAGGGAATTATCTAGGGCTCGGAGTTCTAGATAACGAAGGATGTCGAAGAAAAGGGCGAAAATTATTGGAATTATGAGTGGTGCCAAGAATAAATACTCCAGCAATTTGCCCTGAATGTGGAGAACAACAATAGAACACGGAAGAAATGGATTTCGCTATATATGTAGAAATAATCATGAGAAGATTTAGCGCATATACCAATACTTTGATGGCGAATGTTCGAATAAATGATACCATGGGCGAACATCGCGTGGTTCAAATTATTTTTGCCTGGACCAAAAAGATGCCAATAACTCAACTAATAAAAGATTTTAAAGTTTCCTCTGAAACAGCCTCTACTGGGTTTGTTTTCTGTCGAGACGTTGCATGTGCCATTGCGTGGCATGAGTACAGGCCCATCGGGGGATCCCACGACATCGTAGAAGTTGATGAAACGAATCTTTTCAAAAGAATACCACGTGGCATCACATATGGATCGTGGGCGGCATCACCCGTTCAACGAAAATGAGATTTGTGGTTAAAGTGGATCAACGGGATGCAGAAACGCTCACAGATCATACAATAGAGAATAGATAGGAAAATATGTGTTAAAAATTGTGTTCAGTCTTCGCCATCTATGATTTTCAACAAATAGTAAAAATGTACATTTGTTTATTTCGAGTTACAGTTATCTGTATGAATTTAACTGCCGATAAATAAGGAATCTGCACACTATCTAATCTTTTCAAAGGAAAATATCAGGTTGGAAGAAATACCACGTGACATCACAAAAAAAGAGATTTGTGGTTAAAGTGGATGAACGGGATGCAGAAACGCTACTACCAATACTTCAAGAGCACATCGATTATGAATCGTACGTATGCACAGACTTTTGGACAGCATACAACAGTTTCAATCAATGTTCAAGGGTCATGGTCGCATTAATCATTCCGTTAAATTTAATAGTCCTCCAAAAGAAGGGACCACAGTTCTGGGTACCAGCTGGTCGCTTCAATGTGGAATGTTTGGATTTTGCTGGCCAGAATGTACCACCGGTACCTGGTATGCAGCCGTATAGAGATCATACGCAGACCAACGAAAGATTTTGGAGAGAGTTGAAACGTCTACTCCGGGCAACAAACAATATCGTTGCCACCGACGAGTATATTGAGCAATACATGTCCCTTGAGAAGACCAGCCATAAACTCGAAAGATTTCTTCGGAATGTTTCTCGGGTTTACCCCGGAATTAACAAAAATCAATTTATTTAATGCATATTTAATGCCATTCACAAGACATCAGATAAAGACATATTCCCCTCCTCAAGTGTACTGTTATTTATC
The DNA here is from genome assembly GCA_034190945.1 of Octodonta nipae. Lineage (NCBI taxonomy): Eukaryota > Metazoa > Arthropoda > Insecta > Coleoptera > Chrysomelidae > Octodonta > Octodonta nipae. Next base: position 68,950 of record JAVLUE010000077.1, on the reverse strand, counting down.
TATCAAACCATAAATGGGAACTAGAAGATACCAGAAACATCCTTTGGAACCAATTAGAAACAGAAGTAATTGCAACTCCAAGAACTTGGGGGCAAAACTACTATTTCTTTTCACCGAATATTCTGTGTATTTTATACTAAACTAAAAATACTGAACTATATTTTTTATAAATTTTTACAAATTGAATCGTTTGACATACCAACGTTGCTTATGAAGTAATTATATAGACTATATATTCACCCTTATGATGTATCTGTCCTATGTTAAGCAATATGCAAGTCACGCCTTTTTTCCTGTCATGTTCATTGAGAAACCTGTAGATATCAATGAAAATAACACAGGATATCGCCGTAAAATGCAATGTTGTTTAACATAAGAGAGATACATAATCAGGGGGAATAAGTGGGTATGTAAATTTTCATTTTTCTATTTCGGGGAAGAAGGAGAACGTCAAGTGGCACCTTCGTGTTGTGGTTCCAAACTAAAACCAATTGTACGCTTCTATACATGCACGTTACTCCTCTATAAACTGAATACTTTGTACTCTGTACTATATCACCAGAGAGAAGGAACTGAGTGGGCACCGATTTGCATAAGCTAAACGGGAAACACGGACAAGTGTAGTTTCTGGCCTAAGCTGGGTGGTACGATGTAGGGGTTTCGTACTTTTTTGCTTGTACACCAACGTATTAATTAACCGCCAAATCCATACAAGGTACGTCCTTGTCTCTTCAATACATAAACACCATCCATAGCTGTGACGTTTTCCTCTTGGCAAGTCCAGTGTATGTGACAGCCTCTCTTATAACATTTTCAAGGAATACTTTAAGGACACCTCTAGTTTCCTCGTATATCAATCCTGATAAACGTTTAACACCACCACGTCTTGCTAAACGTCTTATGGCTGGTTTTGTTAATACCTTGGATATTATCACAGAGCACTTTACGATGACGTTTGGCGCCTCCTTTTCCTAAACCTTTGCCACCTTTGACTATTCCAGTCATTTTAAAATAATACAAACGAACACTTTGTCGTTAGTAGATAAAACTACAATAATTATCAATAAACGTCATTTAAGTATTAAGAAGAAAATAGGAATTCAAAAATTGCTGGAAGAAAATAACAAAGTTTACGAGAAAAATATGTTGATGTTCAAGGGCCACGAAATGAACCAACCACCAATTTGGGCGCCAGCTGGTGGCGTCAAGGCGGTAGCAAGAATTTTTTTCGGGGGGGGGGTTGGATAATGTTTTTTTATTGGTGATGGGCTAATAAGTTCTAAAAATGTATATTTTTGTTGATAAATATCCAGGATATATAAAATTGTATAAATATAAAATTTCTTATGAAAAACATGATTAATTTGTTAAAATTGAAACTTGAAACAAAAAATTCCAAAATTTCGGTGGGGGGGGTTTGAACCCCCAGACCCCCCTGCTGGCTACGGGCTTGGGTGGCGTCAATGTGAACTGTTTAGATTTTACTAGTAGTAAAAGACCAGTGACAGATGTTGAAGAATCTCAGCAGTGGGAAATTCGAAACATAATTTATATGTATTCTGCTAGTAAATAAAACTCATGACTCAATCCTCAGAAAATTTCAAAGATTTGAATTCCAAGGAAGTATATAGGTCTAAACACAATGTTAAAGGAAATATCAGATCGTCAATTGTATCATGGCTTCAAAAGTTTGCATGCAATAGGATTTAAATTAAAAAAGATCCAAAACACAAATTAATGGAAAAGTATAACAGTATTAAAAGAATTAAGTTTTTAAGAGAATATATTAAATATAAAACTGAGTTTGCTTAAATTGGTCGTTTTCACTATGTAAAATATGGTTCATAGCAGGATTTCAGCTTTAAAAGTGTTGAAGTTCAAAGGTAACAGGAAAATTTAAGTTTTATTATTATGGCGATTTTATGTTGTAGGCAGAGAGAGGATTGTTCCCAGGAGCAGAACTTGTATTCTCACAAAAAGTGAGATTTAATTATTGTTCTGCCTTTCCAAATCTGACAGGACATATGCCTTCGGGGATGGTGCGGATTTTGCTGTTTTCGGTTTTGGAGCTTTCGGTTTTTTTTGTAGGGGCACCTTTACTATTTTTTTTGCTTTCGAAGGGGAATTCGCTTTAGATGCAAGCGACACTGATGATGATGGCGATGAAGTTGTTGTCTATGGGATGGATTTCGGAGTAGAAGTCTTCTTTTCAGTTGCGGCAACTTTCTTAGGTTTGGTTACAGCCGTAGTCTTTTTGGCCGTTTCTTTTGTTGCCCCCGCAGCCGCTGGCTTCTTTGTTGGCTTGGGTTTATCGCTGGAAGCTGCCCGTTTTGCAGGTGACTTCTTTGCTCTACCTCCAGTCCCAGATTTTTTTTTCGCCGCTGACCGGTTTCGATGCTGAAGCTCCTGACGATGACGAAGCTGCCAATTTGAAAGAACCGGAAACACCTTTTCCGTTAGTTTGAACTAAAACTCCTGAAGCGCCCGCTGACATTACGTATTTCTTGGTGAAAGGTGCTACTTTCTTGGCATCGACCTTGTAGTTTGCAGCAATATATTTCTTGATAGCTTGCAAAGATGATCCACCAAGTTCCTTTAAAACTTTGATAGCGTTGTTGACCATCTCAGTTATCGGTGGGTTTAGCCCTTGGGTTCTTGTTTTTGTTTGGGTTTGTGGTGATGAATTAGAAACGGATCTCGCAGAAGCAGTCGAGCTGTGAGTTTCCGTATCAGCCATAATGATTTGTATTAACTCTTACGATAGTCAATAATTTGCTTGTAAACAACTTCGCACGTACATGCACCTCTGTCTAGAGAGAATATGCGGACAAACCATATTGGTACGACATTTATATATCAGAATTATTATTTTAGTATATTTTAAACGAGAAACTAATAATTAGAGGCTGTAAATGAGGGAACTAGTACTAGTACATCTATTGAAGAACTAAATACTATGCAAGTGCATGTCCTAAACGGCACAAAAACCAAAAAGTTATGGACAATTATATAGTTAATGCAAGACCAGTGCCTATTAAAAAGTGAAAGCAGTTGGATAAACAACTTTTACGTATGATTGTAAAGGAATATTATCCTTTATCTATAGTTGAAGATTTGGAATTTAAAAAGTTTATAAAACGATTGTAGATAGTTTACTTCCGCAAGCCTTAATAAATTAACAATAAATCAATTATGATTTTACAGTAGAGGAAGTTGGACCTCAGTAAAAAATGGAAATTAAAATATTTGTGAAATTGAACAAGAAATAATTAGAGAGTGGGAAATTGAAAACAAAGTTTTTCAGTCATTAGTGATGATGCACACAATATGGTCGCAGCTATCAGGCTGGGAAATTGGCGACAATTGAGTTGTTTTTCACATACTATGAATATTATTGTACAAAAGGGACTTGAAAGAAATTGAACTTACGCTTACAAAGTAAGAAAAACTGTAAGTTTTTTATAAGAAGATCAGTTGGTTTTAACAGATTTAATCAAATCCAAAAACAAATGGGCTTATAAATTTTAAAACTTCAAATGGATGTATGTACAAGAAGGAATTCCAGAATCGACATGCTAAATCGATTTTATAACAGGGAGGATGCTTTAATATCCACATTTACAACAGCAGAATACCGTAAATGTTAAGGAATGGGAAATATCAAAACATGCTGTTACTATTTTATAGTTATTTAATGATGCTACATGTGAAGTAAGGGCTGAAAAAAATGTGGCTATATCAAAAATATTTTTCTTGAAGAGTCACATAATTATATCTTTGCAAATCCACAATAATGGTAATATAATTGCAGCCAATGATTTTTTTAAAAAGATTACGTTAGATTTAAAAATTATGAAAATAATGAACTTTATAATAAGTTACAATTCTGGACCCGCGTTTCAAAAAATGCTCGACTGAAGCGGTATGTTTCTAAATCTATCCCTTAACGGCATAATGTTTCATATATGATACACACACCTCTTATTTGACACAAGCATCGGAATCTGTGGGCAGATTAAGGAACTAAATAAAACGTGTTTCATATATGTAACAATGTTCATTCAATCTGAAAAATGTTTTACCGATATTTAATTTCTGGTATTTGCTTTAGTGTTGCCGAAAATTTGCGACTGTGCACACGTTACTAACCGCTGTCAAACACGAGTTTTATTTTTCCATATGTTTGATATTTCCACTTTAATTATTGGCGAATAAAGTGATTTTTAGTTTCAAGCCATGTAAGTAGATTGTATTTTACAACTTTATATGATACTTTACTAGTGAGTGTTTAGGTTATGTGTAAGTTTTTAGGTTTAGGGCATATCATATATGATACTTTATGCACTTACGCATGAATCAGAATGAATCGTTGGGTGAAGGATTTTCTGCGGCAAAAGCCTCTGACATTGGAAAGTGAGGATGAACTGGAAGTTGGAGATTCCGAAGATGAAGAGGATTTGTTAGACCCATCAGTGTTAGTAAATGATCTTGCTGAATGCGGTCCAGATGATGATTCGGTTGTTGAAGATCCTCATCCAGAAGCTTTGGAAGATATAACCCAGACAGTTAAACAAGACCTAACGGCTGTACAATCTACAAGCTCCGCTCATCTACAGAAAAAGACTTGGACAATATACGGAAAATTATTTGGAAAAGGGGGTAACTTGAAATTTCCTGAAGTAGACAAAGAGTTTATTGGTGACGCAGAACTCCAAAAAGAAATTTTAGAGCTTGATTCCCCTTACCAATTTTTTAAATATTTTTTCGATGATGCTTTACTGGAAAAAAGTTGTGAAGAGTCCACCCTATATAGTACTCAGCGTGATCCTAGTAAACCAGAACAAGTAATAAAAGAAGACCTCCAAAAATTCCTGGGTATATGCATTTTTACATCAGTTTCCTACTGTGCAAATATTTAGAGATAACTGGGCTGATTTTACTGGAAGCGACTTTGTAAAAGACACAATGTCACTAAACAGTTTTGGAAAGCTGTGTGCGAATCTACATTTCAATGACAATGAGACGCAAGTTCCTGCTGATCAACTGGGATTTGACAAGCTCCATAAAATTCGACCTATAATAAGCAACCTACAAGAGAAGTTCTTATCTGTCCCTCTAGAAGAAAGCTTGTCTGTGGACGAGCAGATTGGTGCGACCAAAGCTAGGCATCATCTAAAGCAGTATATGGCAAACAAACCTCACAAATGGGGATTCAAGTTGTTCTTTTTATGTGGAGTGTCTGGGTATGCTTATGCGTTTGAAGTTTATACAGGACAAGAAAACAACCCTAATGCAAGACCTGATAATGAACCAGACCTTGGGGCAAGCTCAAATGTGGTAGTTCGTCTAGCAAGGGCAATTACAAAACATAAACGACATAAAATATATTTTGATAATTACTTCACTTCTTTGCCGCTTATGGTTTATCTGCATAAGCAGGGTATTTTGCCATTAGGGACAGTAAGAAGAAACAGGATTCTAAACTGTAAGCTTCCAACGGAGCAAGAATTTAAAAAAGAGTTTAGGGGCAAGTCTGTTGAATACATTGGAAATGTTGATAGAATCGACGTCGCTTGCTTATCTTGGAAAGACAATAAAATGGTAAATTTATTGTCTACATTTTCTGGACAACAACCCGAAACCTCTGCTCGAAGATTTGATAGAAAAAATAAATATAAAGAAGTCACATGTCCAGAAATTATTACAATTTATAACAAGCATATGGGTGGGGTTGATTTATTTGACAGCCATATTGGGCGCCACAAAATAAAGCTACGATCGAAGAAATGGTACTTCAGATTATTCTACCATTTAATTGATGTCGTTCTAGTGAATTCGTGGCTTCTTTATAGAAGGGTGTGTTTAGTGAAAAGAATAAATAAAGCCCATGAATCAAAAAAGTTTTAGAATTGAGGTATCCCAGACCCTATGTAAATTTGGAAAATCCCCTGCTAAAAGAGGCCGGCCGGCCATCAAGCAGTGGAATACAGAGTGCGTTGGAAAAAAAGAAGAAAAGAAATCCTAAGACCGTTGTTCCACCGGTTGACGTCAGAAAAGATTCAATCGAACATTGGCCTGAGTGGAAGAAAAATAGGGGAAGGTGCAAAAACCCTACCTGCAAAAGTTTGACTTGTGTCTTTTGTTCAAAATGCAAATTACACTTATGTTTTAATCAGAGCTCCAATTGTTTTCGCCTTTTTCATGAAAAATAAATAAATACGTTTTTATGCTATAACGCACACGGTATCATATATGAAACACGTCATTTATGCTTTTTTTATAATAAAAAAAATAATTTTTTAAGTATTTTTTCATTGATATTTGGCCCCTTATATACACAAAAAAACAATTTTATTTTTAAATAAAAAAAATCATGCATTTAAGGGTTATAGGTTAGAAAGAAGAACTCGTCGTTTACTACACAAAACTATTTTATATACACATGAATAAACTTTTATAGCGCATATTGATGTAAAAATGAATCTATATAATAAAAAATAAAAATAATAAAAATGTGTTTCTATTATTTTTAATTCTGGTTGAATGAAAATGATTGAAAGCTTAGTTTTAAAAACAAAATTTTTGAAAGTAGATATGAAGCAGTCTACTAAAATCGCCTTCGAGTTATACATTCTTCCGTTTTTTTTTAATTTGCGGGCGACTGCTTCTAGGTACGACAAATTTGAGGCCACCATTGGATTCGCAAGAAAATTTTCTGTGGACCCAAGCCAAAGCTTAAGGGGAAACGATTTTTTCGCCCCCAAATCGCCTCCCAAAGTTTGGCGAATGGAACTTTGTATACGTATGGATATACCTTTGTACTTGAAAAAATTAAATTCTTCATATATTTTAACGTCAAATTAAACGGCGAAATTTGAGCTCACGTACATCAAAGGGGCCGACAGCTAATTTCGAATCAGGATGAGATTGTTTATTGTGCAATTTAATCCGCATGGAGGCGTCACGATCATTCTCATAGGATTGTGTGTGTAAAGTCTATGATACCTCTTAGGTATCAGGACAGGAAATAGACTGTTCATTAAATTATCTCATAGTTCTATTATTCTGTGCTGACATGAGGCAACGTTGCCATATCGAAAATAAATTTATGAAAGTCAGTATTCTTTTGTTTTCGTTAGTAATTATGGAGGTGTTGATAAGTCATTAACTACAATGGGCATAGGGTTGTGTTCGCCCGTTAATCGCAAAAAACCTCAACAATGTATGATTAGAGAGCGGTTTATGTTGACTGTTGCAATATAAAATTCAGATGTTCTGTCGTTTACCGCGCATTTTTCACACATTCTCATTTCATTATTTGCATGGTGATCGAGTCATTGGTCAATTATGGATGATGTTAACAAAATGTTAGGGTAAATATTACTTAAACGATTCGTGCTGAAATTATGTAATTATTTTCTCTATTTTCTCGTTTATAGCCCAAGCTGTAAGAAATGTAGGACTGTTGAAGACGTGTTCCGGCATTACCTTATTAAAAAAAGAATAAGTCACAATAAAAGATCGGCGTTTTTTAAAATCTGGTAGAGAATTATCTCTACTGGAAAAAGTTTATTCATAATTACTGGTTTTTCCAGAATTATTTATGAGAATATTAGTTAAATATTCACACTTAAATATTGCGAAAACGAAATTCGATTAACTGAGAAATTTCAAGATTTTACTAAGGCTACTTTTGTTTTAGTTTATAATTTTGGTAACATGTTTTTAAATTGTTAAATATTATATGTTATCTAAATTATAAAATTGTGTAGTACTGAATAACTATATATAAATACTTTTGCAACGAAATGTATTCTTTTAACTTAAAATGGTACAAATGAATTTCTATATAATTCTGAAGGATTAATATTAATTGGGTAATTAGGGGAAGGTTGCTTAAGTCGTACCGCAGCCTAAGTCGTACCTTAGTTGTTTCGTTAACTAGAATACACTATAGGTAACTTAAAATACTGCATTCGCGTAGCAGAAGGTCATATTTAGTGCACATTCAATAGTCCGTTCCCGCCGAATATGTTTAGAGAGGTTATGGAAATAATTCGTTTCGTCCCTCGTTCCCATTAATTTTATTGTGTACTTTGGAAGCAACTAAAGTAAGTAAAAGTCAACTAAATATTTGTTTAATGTTAAATATATGTTATACATCTATCCAGTTATTGATTCACACATGGATTTTGTAAAATCTTTACTCTGATATATTTATTAAGGTTATTTGAAGTGGGCATCACATGTTTCTTAAGTCGTACTCACATGTACTTCTTAAGTCGTACCACCGGTACGACTTAAGTTTCCTTTACATCTCACGATATCTGTGCAGAAGAAATGTATTTTGATTTTCTTATTTTTAATTACAGATCCAACAAAATGTCAAAAAGAGTATATAATAACTGGAAACAAGAGGATATGGAGGAGGCATTGAATAAATTGCGAAATAATGAAATGGGATTTAATGAGGCACACAGGACCTATAACATCCCAAACCAACTCTCCGCCGTCATTTGCGTGGATTAAATACTCATACAAGCTTTGGTAGACCAAAAGATCTACCAAAGGAAATGGAAAAAGAATTAACTGAACATGCTCTTAGGCTGGAACATTCTTTTTTCGGGTTAACGGTCAAGGATTTGAGAAAATTGGCATATCAGTTGGCCGAAAAATATAACTTAAAACATCGATTTAACTGCACAAACGGGATGGCAGGGAAGAAATGGTATTATAAATTCATGAAAGACAACCCATCCTTGTCTCTACGAGTTCCAGAAGCAACGTCTATGGCAAGAGCTACTGCCTTTAACAAAGAACGAGTTTATTTGTTCTTTGATAAATACGAGCAAATATTAGACAAATACAACTTTACTGCCAATCAAATATATAATATGGATGAAACCGGCTTATCAACAGTACACAAGCCTTCAAAAATTATTGCAGCAAAAGGAAAGCATCAAGTGGGTGCAGTAACAAGTGGAGAAAGAGGAATGACAACAACATGCATTTGCACCATGAATGCAGCAGGCGAATTTGTACCGCCAATGTTAATTTTCAAACGTGCACGTATGAATGATCACTTGAAATCAGGAGCGCCACCCGGAAGTGTATTTGCGTATTCAAAGAACGGATGGATAACTTCAGAACTTTTCCTGCAGTGGTTAAAACATTTTATTACCTATACACGGTTAGTGAAGAGTGAGCAAAGGCAGGTTCTTCTTCTATTAGACGGTCATTCTACCCACACAAAAAATATTGACGCCATCATACTTGCTCGTGAATATGGTATAATACTACTTTCGTTCCCTTCTCACACAACACACCGCCTTCAGCCATTGGATAGGTCCTTTTTTAAATCACTAAAAACTTATTATAACGAGGCATCATCAGTTTGGCTGAGATCACATCCTGGTGAAACAATTAAGCAATCCAACGTTTCGGAGTTATTGGGCACTGCTTATCCAAAATCAGCTCGCATGGAAATCGCAATGAATGGCTTTAGATGTACAGGATTATGGCCATGTAACAGATATGTCTTTAGAGACGAAGACATTTCTTTTAGTAGGACAATGTTGTATTACCAAAACCTACTTCTTCAGTCCAAAATACGGAATGCGAAAAAATTGATTCTGCGGAAGAGACTGAGAAATCTCTTCCATCAACTTCAAGGACGCCTTCTCAAGTGATCTCACAAATTGATATTAAAACTCTTCCAATTGAAAATTCTACCGATGATTCTATTATTACCTTGCGGCCTGACCCTGCTGATAATATAAAAGAAAACTTAAATGTGTTTTCTCCAGTGCCATCCTTGACTGACACATCGCGTAAACGCGTTTTCACTATAGAATTAACGGCTTCTCCGTATAAAGATTACCTCCAAACATGTCTAGAACAGAAAAAGGCTTCTGTGAATCGCAAAATAGTTGCAGAAGAATTCAAAAAGAGAAAAAATAATGATAATAAGGACTGGTATTGTACCCTTTGCGAGGAGGATAGGAAGGAAGATATGATTCAATGCCTAAAATGCAAAATTTGGATGCATGACAAATGTGCTGGGGTGTCAAGACGAATTAAAAAATTCCTTTGTATTAATTGCAAATAAATCAATTATTTTTTAACTACTATATAATCTCATTTTTATTTTATTTTAGCATAAGTACGACTTAAGGTGGTCATTAGACGTGTGAGATTCGGAACCTCACAGTTCAATGGCCGCCAGCGAGAGTAGAGCTCTTAACTCTACAACCCCCAGCAGCCTGAACGGCCGCGACTCTCAGGAGGGTGTTCAACCCCGCGAGACATCGCCTAGTCGTCCAGATCTGATGGAAGGTTTAACCCTAGCAGATTTGTCGCAAATTCGTCAAACCGCTGAGATGCTAAACCCGGGAGTAGGTGCACGCGTAAGTGCAGCCGACTTCGAATCGATAGTCGTTGCTGTGAGCTCACGGATCGGCCTACCCTTGCCAAGACGTGTGCGATACACGCCAGCCCCTTCGGCGGCTCTCGAGATGGCCAGCACGATCGGTACCCTTAGTCGGGCATTATCCGATCTTGCGGCATCTCCCCTCCGGGCAACTCAAGGAGTTGCCCCCGCCGTAACCCCAAGGGTTACGACTAAGAGGGAGCCAGGGTCGCCCAAGAAAACACCTGCACGGAACAAGAGTTCCAAGCTGGCGCAGCCTCGGGTTGGGGGGACAGTTCGGACTTCGTCCCCGCTGACCTCGCCAAAGTCCAAGGTGGAGCGTGCTAGGTCAGAAGACTCCATTAACCCTAGAAAGATAAACTGCGCCTCAGAGGCGCCCGCGAAACAGATATATCGCTGTCTCTTTTTAACCCGCGCGAGTTTACACTTGTGTTTTCGAGCTAACTCAGTCGTCAATCAACACGCCCGAGGGACGACCGCTGCTGTTCGGTAAGTACTTTAGTTTCGCCGCTATGACATTGCGTTGCGCTCCAGAGGCGCAAGTTTATCTTCTGTGTAACTTTCGCACATTTATTAGTGATTTAGTTTTTTTTACTTTTTACCTATTATTACGCATTTATGGTAAATATAAAGATATTTTATTATTACTAAATTAATTAAAATGGTTTTTAGGAACGTTTTAACATCATGGCGCGCAGAAAAGGGTTGGAAGACAGCGAACTTGCTTATTTTTTTGATGCAGGAAGAGGAAGAGACCGATGATGGCAGTAACAGCGAGACGGAGAACGATATAAATGAAGATAATGTTCAGAGTGATTTTGAAGATGAATACATAGACGAAGTTATCGAAGAAAGTCCGAATGATACCTCAACAACTTCTGAAAATCAAAGACATGACCACCGCATAGTAATCCCGCCGCAAAGAGTGATTAGAGGTAAGAGCAGGCATGTTTGGGCTACTTCTAAAGGGCAAAGTAGTGGCAGAACAGCTGCGATCAATATAGTTCGCTCAAATAGAGGTCCTAGTCGTATGTGCAGAAATATTTTTGAACCACTTGGATGCTTCAAATTATTTATTACGGAAGAAATCATTCAAGAAATTGTTCAGTGGACCAATGTAGAGATATCGAATAAACGTTCTGATACTATGACTAGTTTGACATTTGCAGACACAAATGCCACTGAAATCGAATCTTTCATAGGACTACTTACTCTGAGCGCTGCGATGAAAGATAATCATTTATCAACAGTTGAGCTGTTTGACAGTTCATTTACTGGTTCAAGATATGTGGCAGTAATGAGTAGAGATAGGTTTGACTTTATTGTCAGGTGTCTCAGAATGGACGACAAAACTTTACGTCCTGATCGTCGCCAGCAAGATCCATTTATTCCAATTAGAAAGGTTTGGGATATGTTTATAGCTCAATGCAAAATGAATTATTCCCCAGGAAGTAATGTCACTATTGATGAACAACTACTTGGTTTTCGTGGTAGATGTCCATTTCGGATGTACATACCAAATAAGTATGGTATAAAAATTCCTATGATGTGCGATAGTGGGACCTATTATATGATAAATGCTTTGCCATACATTGGAAAAGCTACAAATACAAATGGTTTGCCGCAAGGAGAGTATTACTTGAAGGAGTTATCTCAGCCAGTTCATGGTTCCCACCGCAATATAACATGTGACAATTGGTTCACATCTATCCCTGTTTCAAAGTCATTGCTTCTGGAACCGTATAAATTGACAGTTGTGGGTACTGTTCGGTCAAACAAACGGGAAATTCCTGAAGAATTGAAAAACACTCGTTCTCGACCTGTTGGTACATCTATGTTCTGTTTTGATGGACCTTTGACCCTAGCATCATACAAGCCGAAGCCTTCAAAGATGGTGTATATGTTGTCATCGTGCGATGAAGATGTTGCAATAAATCCAACAACTGGTAAACCTGAGATCATTATGTTCTACAACCAGACTAAAGGCGGCGTCGATACTTTTGATCAGATGTGTTCTTCGATGTCTTGTTCTAGGAAAACTAACAGATGGCCGATGACAATGTTTTATGGCATGTTGAACATAGCTTTTGTCAATTCTTATATAATTTACACTCACAATATTTTAACAAAACAAGAAAAACCAATAAACCGTAGAGAGTACATGAAACAATTGTCGATCGAACTGTGTGCACCGTGGATGAGATCTAGACTGCGCATTCCTACTTTGCAAAGAAGTTTGAGAGAAAATATAGAGAAGATCCTACCACAAGTACCAGAGGCTAATCTAGAACTTTCTCAAGAAGCTGATGAAGAACCTCCGACTAAAGTGCGGCGTTATTGTAGCATTTGTACAACAAAAAAAAAGAGAATGTCTAAGATGACTTGTACGAAATGTAAAAATACCGTATGTGGAGAACATAAAAAAGATGTTTGCAACAAATGTTTATAAATTGAGATTTTTTCAGTATTTTTTGTGATTTGAGACTGATTATATTGTAACTTATTAGTTAGTAAGACAAAATGTTATAAAAAGTTAGCTATTCATAAAAAAAACTTACAAATTGTTAGTACTGTAAAAAAATTCTACTTTTTGTTACATTTTTGAAAATTTAACATTATTCCTTAGAATAAACAAATAATAATACCTATTTGTGTTTTTTTTAATTAATAATAATGTAACATTTAATTCATACATAAAAAAAGTATTTCTATTTAAATATGTAAATAAATCAGTACTTAAAATTTGGCGCCTCTGAGGCGCCTGTTTATCTTTTCTGTACAAAAAAATAAGTTTATCTTAGTAGGGTTAAGGAGAAGGTAGCGGCGTTGACCGACACTGAAATCGAGAATCTCGATCTCACCGTTCCTCCGATAATCGGCAGTGGAATTATCAAGTTGGAGGACTTAGCGTCGGCCGACTGGTCGGACGAGGTGGAACGAGAGAAAGTCTTCGATCAATTAATTAATAGATCGAGACGAGTCTCTGAACGCCTCGCTCCCGTCCCTTCGACACTGGCCGAAGGGGTTGCCGGTCCCTCTGGGGTCGACCCAGGGGTAGCACCAAAAGGTTTGGTGCCCCCCGCGCCGTGTTCTGACCTTACAGCCATCTGGGCTTCGACGAGCTCTCGCTTCGAGAGTATCGTGGATCCCGCTGCATGGTATAAGGACAGAGCCTTCACGATCCCCCTGGAGGAGGGGATCGTGAAGGCCAGTTTCCTAAGTCGTACCGATTACAATATTTTTGAAATTAGACGTTTAAAAGAAATGTAATCAAAATTGTACAATATTTTTATACAAATAAAGCCAGTATTTACTGATGTTCCCAATAAGTCTCATAACTGACAATTTTGTTAAAAAATTTCCAATTTAAAGTCAATTTTGTTTTAGGGGTACGACTTAAGCAACCTTCCCCTAATAATATTACATCCAATCCGGACATCTCTAAATACAAAGCACTTACATCAAAATTTAAATTAAAGTAGGTTGTATGTATTCATGGTGTTAAATTTGTGTTAACTAATAAATTATATTGCTGCTATATTAAATTGTTACATTGTTTAGATAATTGCTATATATTTAGGTGATTTAGTTAATAATATTATAAATTAATAGTGCTATTGTGAATATAGTGATGAATGTGTTTAATGGGAGGTATAGTAAATTACTGTACATTAGGGAGCTACCTAGTGCTCGGAGTTTTAGATAACGAAGGATGCCGAAGAAAAGGGCGAAACTTATTGGAATTATATGGAGTAGTGCCAAAAATAAATACTCCCGCAACTAGCCCTGAATGTGGAGGACAACTGAGCACATCAACAGAACACGGAAGAAATAGTTTTCGCTAAATGTGTAGAAATCATGGGAGAAGATTTAGCGCCTGTACCAACACATTAATACACTTTAATGGCACATGTTCGAATAAATGATACCATGGGCGAATATTGAGTCTTTCAAATTATTTTCACCTGGCTGAAAAACATGTGCCAATAACCGAACTAATAACAGATTTTAAAGTTTCCTCTGAAATGGCAGTCTACCGGTATGTTTTCTGTCGAAACGTGGCATGTGCCATTGCGTGACATGAGTACACGCCCATCGGAGAATCCCACGACATCGAAGAAGTTGATGAAACCCATCTTTTCAAAAGAAAAGATCATGTTGGAAGAAATACCACGTGGCATCTCATATGGGTCGTGGGCGGCATCAGCCGTTCAACGAAAAAGTGATTCATGGTTAAAGTGGATCAACGGGATGCAGAAACGCTACTACCAATACTTCAAGAGCACATCGATTATTAATCGTACGTATGCACAGACTTTTGGAGGGCAAACAACAGTTGCAATCTGATGTTCATCGGTCACCGTCGCATTAATCATTCTGTTTATTTTATTGGTCCTCCAATAGAAGAACCACCGTTCTTGGCACCAGCTGGTCGCTTCAATGTGGAAAATTTGGATTTTGCTGCCCATGTACCACCGGTACCTGGTATGCAGCCGTATAGAGATCATACGCAGACCAAAGAAAGATTTTGGAGAGAGTTGAAACGTCTACTCCGGTAAACAAACAATATCGTTGCCACCGACGAGTATATTGGGCAATACATGTCCCTTGAGGAGACCAGCCATAAACTCGAAAGATTTCTTCGGAATGTTTCTCGGGTTTACCCCGGAATTAACAAAAACCATTTTATTTAATGCCATTCACAAGCCATCGCATAAAGACATATTCCCCTCCTCAAGTGTAGTGTTATTTATCCATCGAACCATAAATGGGAACTAGAAGATGCCAGAAACATCCTTTGGAACAAATTAGAAACAGAAGTAATTGCAACTCCAAGAACTTGGAAGCAAAACTACTATTTCTTTTCACCGAATATTCTGTGTATTTTATACTAAACTAAAAATACTGAATTGTATTTTTTATAAATTTTTAAAAATTCAATCGTTTAACATACCAACGTTGCTTATGAAGTAATTATGTAGACTATATATTCACCCTGATGATGTATCTATCTGTCTTATGATAAGCAACATGTAGGGATTGCAATTGCTGGATCCAGCATACAGCAATCCAGCTGGATCCAGCGGCTTTTTAAATATGCTGGGTTCAGCATACAGTGCTGGATCCGCAAACGTATCAATTTCTATTGTTTAGTTTCGAATTGCCGCCATTTTCAAAACGGAGCGGCGGCGTTGCCGCCCTCTCTCCCCCTGTACCGCTTATGTTTGTTTATTTTATAAATCAAAGACAGTTGATTAACTGCTCTCGCTCGATAGAAAGTGTTTTTGTGTAACAAAAGTGCATATGGAGTGCGTGTTGGATGTTGTTTGCGAGACTGAATGGTAAGTAAAATGTATATTTTAAATAATTTAGGATTAATACTGATTTGATTTATGTCTCTTACTTACTCGAAGAAGGAAGACACGTTTGGTGACGTTCGTCAATCAACAGGTCGCGCGCGATATCTTTTGGTTTTTGTTTTCATATTTAAACCGATCTTATTTTATTATGTACCTTTAATAGCAGGAAGTACATATACAACAGTGGACTATTTAGTTATTTATGAGTTTGTGTGTGTGTATTGTTGCTATTTAACAAGGCTGCTAAAATGCGCAATATTGAGTGGAAAAAGCTGTGTCATGTGTATAAAGATTGTTTTTTATAGGTTTTTCGAGTTTAAAATCGCAATTAATTACACGATGTCGGATACTCGTGGTTATTTGCCTTCCTCCCTCTTGTAGGGTTACCAACTTGCCGAGGTTGGGTAAAAAGTTAGGTGTTCACAGGTGTCAGTACTGTGTCCTAAGCTAATCTGACATGCAACGAGAAGATACATTCTCGACCCCGGGCGTAAGTCATAGCCAAACAGCTAGCAGCCCCCCCTCCCTGAAACGGACCCATCGGTCGGTAACAGCAGCGTTGTTTCCCCCAGTGCTGCTGACTATTACTCTGACTCTATGAGGTCCTCTCCTCTAGATGGCCAATGGTCATTGGTTTCAACCCCTGCCCCGGACGTAAGTCATAGCCCTGAAGCTAGCAGTCCTTTTCCAAATTGGGACCACTTGACCGCTCAAGTGCCATACTCCTCCCCACCATCCGGTGTGGATTACCCCCAGCCCATCTTGGTACTGGGGGAGGACGGGAGACCCACCCATCAGATCGGGGTCCCTCAAGCGTTCCCCAATGATAATGTGGAATCCATAAGTATGTCCAATTCTGTCACAACATTGCCTTTACTGGATACTGAACAGATTGGATTACCTGAAGTTGGCAACGTGTTGCCTGCTGCAGTGGCCGTTCTACCTGCTGCCACTTCAGTAGCCGTGCCCGTTGCCCTTGAGCCTATCATAGCAGAAACCACTATGATTTAGATTCAGATTTACAAGCTTCCACTGCTGCTATAGCAACCACTTCAAAAAAATAAAGATTATGAGGAAGTAATTCCGAGCAAGAAGACCAAGAAGACTATTGATTCCTACTTTGAAAAAGAAAATTCTATGGAGGGTTTGGTCACTAGGATGGTGTGTAAAGATGGCTTTAGTCTAAGCACATTTTGTACATCATCCGACTTGAGATTATTATTCGCAAAATCAGGATTTCAATTGTCAACTTCTCCAAATACCATCAGAGCGATCATTTACAGGTATGCAGAGAATGTTCAAGCGGATTTCATTAAGAAATTCACTAATTTAAAACAAAAAGAACAAAAATTCTCATTGAGTTTTGATGAGTGGACCTCCCAAAAAAATCACAGATACATAAATCTCAACTTGCACCATGATGATAAACATTTCAATTTAGGGTTGATAAGAATTCACGGCTCCTGCACTGCTGAACATTGCATTGAATTAGTGTCAGAAAGGCTGAATATTTTCGGCTTAGTGATGGAAACCGATACCATTGGTATCACCACCGATGGCGCGTCCGTAATGGTAAAAGTTGGAAAACTTTTGCCTTGTTATCAACAATTGTGCTACGCTCATGGTATCCAGTTGGCTGTGGTGGACGTACTATACAAGAAGAAACCTCATAAGGAAGTACAACCAGCAGCAACAGATGAAATTGACGAATGCGAAGACTTAGAGACAGAGATGAACGATGGATTGGCAGTTACAGTTACAGGCGAACCAATATTAGTGGACTCTGTTGAATTAATCCCACGATACAGCGCACTGCTCATGAAAGTACGCAAAGTTGTAAAACTTTTCAAAAAATCACCCACCAAAGATGATTTATTTTTGCAAAAATATGTTAAAGAAGAGAAAGGTAAAGAACTAAGTCTGATTCTTGATTGCCGCACGAGATGGAACAGTTTGCTCAGTATGCTGGAACGTTTCTACGACCTCAAAGTTTGCATCGATAAAGCATTGATACACGTCGGTTCCGAAATAAAATTTTCGGGCGATGAATGGTCAATAATCAATGAGTTGATCGTCAGTCTTCAACCGTTGAAACTGGCTGTAGAAGCTCTTTGCAGAAGAGAGTCCACATTGATAACTGCCGACACAACCCTGAAATTTGTCTTAGACAAGCTATATATAGTCAGGGCACTACCCTAAGCGCCGAGCTAGCTGAAGCACTACGCAACAGAACCGCAGAACGGCGCCTCTCTGAAGTTACTGGTACGTTAGTGTACTTGAAAAATCCAAAAAAGTATGAAGAAGCAGTAAAAAAATCTGGCTATTTTCCTTTGCCAAAAAAGAATGCAATGCGGCAGATGAAAACTTTGTTAAAACGAGTAAATAAACAAAATATTGTAGAGTCCGTGAAAGAAGATGAAGATATCATGAAGTTAGAAGAGGATGGTCTAGATGATGACGTAGAACCCGTGAAAATGACTTTAGAGCAAGAGCTTGAGATGGAACTTAAAAGAGAGAAGGAGAACTTTAATAAACAAAAGCCAAAGCCAAGTGGTCAATTAGATTTAGATTACGAAAAGGTCCTGAAAAAAGAAATGAGCTTTTATGAGACTGAAGGAGTGCGAGGTGAACATTTATCTATGGTTTATGACTATTTAATGACCCTAAAACCGACCAGTGTAGAGGCCGAAAGGGCATTCTCAGCAGCCGGCTACATATGCAGTTCTGTGCGAAGCAGGTTGGGAGATAAGACTATAGATAAAATTTGTTTTCTAAGGTCTTACTTCCAAAGGATTCAAAAAAATAAATAGTCAGTCTCTTGTCGTCAGATTTTAAACTGCCTAATAATCAGCTTTCGATTTTCATAACATACACTAGCGAGTGCGGAGAAGATTATTTCAGATTCGGAACTTCTTTTGATACAAAAAATAGATTGCAGATTAAAATAGTATTATTATTACGGTCCTTTTTGTAGTTAATTTTAAAAGAATTAGTAAGACTGATTGCTACTGATTAGTCGTCCTATCATTAAACATAAACGTAATAAGATTTTGCTTATTTAGAAACATTATCTTAAATGTTATATGAGGTTATATGTTATTTAATTTTAAGTTGATTCTTTTGATCTCAAATGGTTAAAAAAACAAAGCAAATTGATATAAGGTATCACCAAATTAGTGAAAGATTTCATAGATTATCGTAAGAAGTACAAATTATTTAATAAAAAAAGTCTTAAAAATGTCTTTTTATTTTCGTTCTACATTTTCAGGATACGCGCTGGATCCAGCTGGATTCAGGTCAATCCAGCAAGAATCCAGCTGGATTGAAAACGCCGCTGGATTGCAATCCCTAGCAACATGCAAGTTACGGCCTTTTCCTGTTATGTTCATTGCGAAACCAGTAGATATCAATGAAAATAACAGGGAACCGCCGTAAAATGCAATGTCGCTTAACATAAGAGAGATACATAATCAGGGAGAATGAGTGGGTATGTAAATTTTCATTCAAAATTCCCGGCTCAATTTCTATTTCGGGTCAGATGGAGAACGTCAAGTGGCGCCTTGTAGTCCCAAACTAAAAACAATTGTACGCTTCAATACATGCGCGCTACTCCTCTATAAACTGAATACTTTGTACTCTGTACTGTATCACCAGAGAGAAGGAACTGAAGGCTCCGAATTGCATAGGCCAAACGGGAAACACGGACAAGTGTAGTTTCTGGCCTAAGCTGGCCTGAAAGAAGGGGCGCTTCGTACAGGTTCCATGTCAGAAATCCGTTCGTATTTTGGTAAAATGCATGTCTGTTATTGGGTTTTCACCAAATATTATTCTATCGAAATTATACCAGGGGACTACAGTGACATGTATTCTCTACATTTGAGTTTAGTTTCGAGCGTTTGGAGTAAGAAAAAAATGCATGTCATGGCTTTCGAACAGGTAATTAACAAATTATCAATAAATAGATCAATTTAAAAATTAAGTTTGAATTGTTTCTTGTAGTCAGAAGTTATAAGTGCTCAAAACTAAAAAATAACTACGTCAGACACGTCTCTAGGGCAACAAGAGATAAATTGAATGAAGATGAGGTTGAGCATTTGATTTTAGAAGTTCAATCAAGACCTCCATTATGGAATTTTGAGGGTGCCCTTGAGCAACGTTCTGCAAAGTCAACCAAGTCAGGTGTGCTACTCCAGGTGATCCAACATTAAATTGTGGAAAAAGCAGCAAACGTAAACAAGTAAATAAAGAAGACGAAGAGGAGGAAGAAAATATATTTAAACGTTCTACTCAAAATGAGCAGGCACACCCTAACAATTAAAATATGGTTTATTCTGCAGATATTTTATTTACTATAAACTTTTCTAAATGTTTGGTCACAGACACATTTTAATGTTTTGAAATAAATATTGTTGGATTACATGTTTGATATAATTGTGTCGACTGAGACACATAATACATGGATATATTTGATATACCAGTATATAATTTAATATATAATGGCCACCATGTACCACCGGCTGGCTTAACAACTTACCAATAACCGAGCTAATAAAAGATTTTAAAGTTCCTCTGAAACGGCCGTCTACTGGTACGGTTTTTGTGGAGACGATGCATGTGCCATTGCGTGGCGTGAGAACATGCTCATCGGGGGCCGGACGATGTTGTAGAAGTAGATGAAACACATCTTTTCTAGAGAAAATATCATGCTGGACGAAATTCTACGTGGTACGACATATGGGTCGTGCAGAACATCAGCCGTTCCACAACGAAGAGATTTATGGATAAAGTGGATCAACGGGATGCAGAAAAGCTACTACCAATACTTCAAGAGCACATCGATTATGAATCATACAACAGTTGTAACCTGATGTTCAACGGTCACGGTCGCATTAATCATTCTGTCAATTTTATTAGTCCTCCAAAAGAAGGGACCACAGTTCTGGGTACCAGCTGGTCGCTTCAATGTGGAATGTTTGGATTTTGCTGGCCAGCATGTACCACCGTTACCTGGTATGCAGCCGTATAGAGATCATACGCAGACCAACGAAAGATCTTGGGGGGAGTTGAAACGTCTACTCCGGTCTCAACAAACAATAAATCTACGATAGACCAGTATATTGGGCAATACATGTACCCAAAAACATTTTTGATTCCTTTGAGGATATTTCTCTGGTTTACCCAGGAATCAACAAAAATCCAAAATACAAATCAATGGAATAGGATCAGTGTTAAAAGAATTAAGTTTTTAAAAGAATATATTAATTACAAAACTGTTTAAATTGTTTTTTTAGGAGAGAAGTGGATTTTTCACTAGGTAAAATATAGATCATAGCAGGATTCCAGCTTAAAAAGTGTTAAAAGTTTAAAGGTACTGTAAAAAGGTAAGTTTTATCATTACTAATGAAAATGGGGATTATATGTTGTTTTATTAGTTGTATGGCTATTCATGCATGCTGGAAGCAGAAAAAAATTTTTTTAAATAGGTTGTATTTATTTATGGTGTTAAATAAATTATATTGCTGCAATATTAAGTTGTTGTTTAGATAATTATTATACATTTAAGTGATTTAGTTAATTATAAGTTAATAGTGCTGTTGTGAATATCGCGATGGATGCGTTTAATGGGAGGTACAGTGTACATTACAGTTATCTAGGGCTCGGAGTTCTAGATAACGAAGGATGCCGAAGAAAAGGGCGAAAATTATTGAAATTATGAGTGGTGCCAAGAATAAATACTCCAGCAATTTGCCCTGAATGTGGAGAACAACAATAGAACACGGAAGAAATGGATTTCGCTATATATGTAGAAATAATCATGAGAAGATTTAGCGCATATACCAATACTTTGATGGCGAATGTTCGAATAAATGATACCATGGGCGAACATCGCGTGGTTCAAATTATTTTTGCCTGGACCAAAAAGATGCCAATAACCCAACTAATAAAAGATTTTAAAGTTTCCTCTGAAACAGCCGTCTGCTGGTTAGTTTTCTGTCGAGACGTTGCATGTGCCATTGCGTGGAATGAGTACACGCCCATCGGGTGATCCCACGACATCGTAGAAGTTGATGAAACGAATCTTTTCAAAAGAATACCACGTGGCATCACATATGGATCGTGGGCGGCATCACCCGTTCAACGAAAATGAGATTTGTGGTTAAAGTGGATCAACGGGATGCAGAAACGCTCACAGATCATACAATAGAGAATAGATAGGAAAATATGTGTTAAAAATTGTGTTCAAAAAATGACAGTCTTCGCCATCTATGATTTTCAACAAATAGTAAAAATGTACATTTGTGTATTTCGAGTTACAGTTATCTGTATGAATTTAACTGCCGATAAAAAAGGAATCTGCACACTATCTCATCTTTTCAAAGGAAAATATCAGGTTGGAAGAAATACCACGTGACATCACATATGGGTCGTGGGCGGCATCACCCGTTCAACAAAAAAGAGATTTGTGGTTAAAGTGAATGAACGGGATGCAGAAACGCTACTACCAATACTTCAAGAGCACATCGATTATGAATTGTACGTATGCACAGACTTGTGGACAGCATACAACAGTTTCAATCTGCTGTTTCAACGGTCACGGTCGCATTAATCATTCTGTTAAATTTATTAGTCCTCCAAAAGAAGAACGACCGTTCTGGGCACCAGTTGGTCGCTTCAATGTGGAAAGTTTGGATTTTGCTGCCCAGCATGTACTACCGGCACCTGGTATGCAGCTGTATAGAGATCATACGCAAACCAACGAATGATTTTGGAGAGAGTTGAAACGTCTACTCCGGGCAACAAACAATATCTCTGTGACCGACGAGTATGTTGGGGAATACATGTACCAAAAAATATTTTTGATCCCTTCAGGACACCAGCCATAAACTCGAAAGATTTCTTCGGAATGTTTCTCGGGTTTACCCCGGAATTAACAAAAATCAATTTATTTAATGCATATTTTGATGCCATTCGCAAGACATCAGATGAAGACATATTCCCCTCCTCAAGTGTAGTGTTATTTATCTATCAAAACATAAATGGGAACTAGAAGATGCCAGAAACATCCTTTGGAACCAATTAGAAACAGAAGTAATTGCAACTCCAAGAACTTGGGGGCAAAACTACTATTTCTTTTCACCGAATATTCTGTGTATTTTATACTAAACTAAAAATACTTACCTGTATTTTTTATAAATTTTTACAAATTCAATCGTTTGACATACCAACGTTGCTTATGAAGTAATTATATAGACTATATATTCACCCTTATGATGTATCTGTCCTATGTTAAGCAATATGCAAGTCACGCCTTTTTCCTGTCATGTTCATTGAGAAACCTGTAGATATCAATGAAAATAAAAATTAACATAAGAGAGATACATAATCAGGGGGAATAAGTCAGTATGTAAATTTTCATTTAAATTTCCCGCGTCAATTTCTATTTCGGGGAAGAAGGTGAACCTCAAGTGGCGCCTTCCTGTTGTGGTTCCAAACTAAAACCAATTGTACGTTTCTATACATGCGCGTTACTCCTCTATAAGGTGAATACTTTGTGAACTATATCACCAGAGAGAAGGAACTGAGTGGGCACCGATTTGCATAGGCCAAACGGGAAACACGGACTAGTGTTGTTTCTGGCCTAAGCTGGGTGGTACGAAGTGGGGGTTTCGTACACGTTCGTATTTTGGTAAAATCCATGTCTGTTATTGGGTTTTCACCAAATATTATCTGTCGAAATTATACCAGGTGACTTTTTTTTCTTGTACACCAACGAATTAATTAACCGCCAGACCCATACAAGGTACGTCCTTGTCTCTTCAATGCATAAACATCCATAGCTGTGACTGTTTTCCTCTTGGCACGTCCAGTGTATGTGACCGACTCTCTTATAACATTTTCAAGGAATACTTTAAGCACATCTCTAGTTTCCTCGTATATCAATCCTGATATAAGTTTAACACCACCACGTCTTGCTAAACGTCTTATGGCTGGTTTTGTTATACCTTGGATATTATCACACAGCACTTTACGATGAAGTTTTGCGCCTCCTATTCCTAAACCTTTGCCACCTTTGACTATTCTAGTCATTTTGAAATAATACAAATAACACTTCGTCGTTGGTAGATAAAACTATAATAATTATCAATTATCGTCATATTACGAAAAAAATAAGAATTCAAAAATTGCTGGAAGAAAATAACATAGTTTACGAGAAAAATGTTAAAAAAAAAGATTACTGTATTTTGTGAATAAGCCAATACTTCTACGAATAGAGCACATCGATTGCGAATTATACGACCGCAAAGATTTTTGGAGACCTATAGCAATTGCAATGTGATGATTGTGATGTTCAAGGGCCACGAAATGAACCAAGCACCAATTTGGTCGCCAGCTGGTGGCGTCAATGTGAAATGTTTAGATTTTACTAGTAGTAAAAGACCAGTGACAGATGTTGAAGAATCTCAGCAGTGGGAAATTCGAAACAATTTATATGTATTCTGCTAGTAAATAAAACTCATTACTCAATCCTCAGAAAATTTCAAAGATTTGAATTCCAAGGAAGTATATACGTCTAAACACAATGTTAAAGGAAATATCAGATCGTCAATTGTATCATGGCTTCAAAAGTTTGCATGCAATAGGATTTAAATTAAAAAAGATCCAAAACACAAATTAATGGAAAAGTATAACTGTTAAAAGAATTAAGTTTTTAAGAGAATATATTAAATATAAAACTCAGTTTGCTTAAATTGGTCGTTTTCACTATGTAAAATATGGTTCATAGCAGGATTTCAGCTTTAAAAGTGTTGAAGTTTAAAGGTAACAGGAAAATTTAAGTTTTATTATTATGGCGATTTTATGTTGTAGGCAGAGAGAGGATTGTTCCCAGGAGCAGAACTTGTATTCTCACAAAAGTGAGATTTAATTATTGTTCTGCCTTTCCAAATCTGACAGGACATATGCCTTCGGGGATGCTGCGGATTTTTGCTGTTTTCGGTTTTGGAGCTTTCGGTTTTTTTTTTGTAGGCACCTTTACTATTTTTTTTTGCTTTCGAAGGGGAATTCGCTTTAGATGCAAGCGACACTGATGATGATGGCGATGAAGTTGGTGTCTATGGGATGGATTTCGGAGTAGAAGTATTCTTTTCAGTTGCGGCAACTTTCTTAGGTTTGGTTACAGCCGTAGTCTTTTTGGCCGTTTCTTTTGTTGCCCCCGCAGCCGCCGGCTTCTTTGTTGGCTTGGGTTTATCGCTGGAAGCTGCCCGTTTTGCAGGTGACTTCTTTGCTCTACCTCCAGTCCCAGATTTTTTTTTCGCCGCTGACCGGTTTCGATGCTGAAGCTCCTGACGATAACGAAGCTGCCAATTTGAAAGAACCGGAAACACCTTTTCCGTTAGTTTGAACTAAAACTCCTGAAGCGCCCGCTGACATTACGAATTTCTTGGTGAAAGGTGCTACTTTCTTGGCATCGACCTTGTAGTTTGCAGCAATATATTTCTTGATAGCTTGCAAAGATGATCCACCAAGTTCCTTTAAAACTTTGATAGCGTTGTTGACCATCTCAGTTATCGGTGGGTTTAGTACTTGGGTTCTTGTTTTTGTTTGGGTTTGTGGTGATGAATTAGAAACGGATCTCGCAGAAGCAGTCGAGCTGTGAGTTTCCGTATCAGCCATAATGATTTGTATTAACTCTTACGATAGTCAATAATTTGCTTGTAAACAACTTCGCACGTACATGCACCTCTGTCTAGAGAGAATATGCGGACAAACCATATTGGTACGACATCTATATATCAGAATTATTATTTTAGTATATTTTAAAAGAGAAACTAATAATTAGAGACTGTAAATGAGGAACTAGTACTAGTACATCTATTGAAGAACTAAATACTATGCCAGTGCATGTCCTAAACGGCACAAAAACCAAAAAGTTTGGACAATTATATAGTTAATGCAAGACAGTGCCTATTAAAAAGTGAAAGCAGTTGGATAAACAACTTTTACGTATGATTGTAAAGGAATATTATCCTTTATCTATAGTTGAAGATTTGGAATTTAAATAGTTTATAAAATTATTAAGTCCGGGATATACTTTGCCCAATCGTAAAACGATTGTAGATAGTTTACTTCCGCAAGCCTTAATAATTAACAATAAATCAATTATGATTTTACAGTAGAGGAAGTTGGACCTCAGTAAAAAATGGAAATTAAAATATTTGTGAAATTGAACAAGAAATAATTAGAGAGTGGGAAATTGAAAACAAAGTTTTTCAGTCATTAGTGATGATGCACACAATATGGTCGCAGCTATCAGGCTGGGAAATTGGCGACAATTGAGTTGTTTTTCACATACTATGAATATTATTGTACAAAAGGGACTTGAAAGAAATTGAACTTACGCTTACAAAGTAAGAAAAACTGTAAGTTTTTTATAAGATCAGTTGGTTTTAACAGATTTAATCAAATCCAAAAACAAATGGGCTTATAAATTTAAAAACTTCAAATGGATGTATGTACAAGAAGGAATTCCAGAATCGACATGCTAAATCGATTTTATAACAGGAAGGATGCTTTAATATCCACATTTACAACAGCAGAATACCGTAAATGTTAAGGAATGGGAAATATCAAAACATGCTGTTACTATTTTATAGGTATTTAATGATGCTACATGTGAAGTAAGGGCTGAAAAAAATGTGGCTATATCAAAAATATTTTTCTTGAAGAGTCACATAATTATATCTTTGCAAATCCACAATAATGGTAATATAATTGCAGCCAATGATTTTTTTTAAGAGATTACGTTAGATTTAAAAATTATGAAAATAATGAACTTTATAATAAGTTACAATTCTGGACCCGCGTTTCAAAAAATGCTCGACTGAAGCGGTATGTTTCTAAATCTATCCCTTAACTGCATAATGTTTCATATATGATACACCCCTTATTTGACACAAGCATCGGAATCTGTTGGCAGATTAAGGAACTAAAACGTGTTTCATATATGTAACAATGTTCATTCAATCTGAAAAATGTTTTACCGATATTTAATTTCTGGTATTTGCTTTAGTGTTGCCGAAAATTTGCGACTGTGCACACGTTACTAACCGCTGTCAAACACGAGTTTTATTTTTCCATATGTTTGATATTTCCACTTTAATTATTGGCGAATAAAGTGATTTTTAGTTTCAAGCCATGTAAGTAGATTGTATTTTACAACTTTATATGATACTTTACTAGTGAGTGTTTAGGTTATGTGTAAGTTTTTAGGTTTAGGGCATATCATATATGATACTTTATGCACTTACGCATGAATCAGAATGAATCGTTGGGTGAAGGATTTTCTGCGGCAAAAGCCTCTGACAGATGCAGAATTATTGAAATTACTGAATATTCCATTGGAAAGTGAGGATGAACTGGAAGTTGGAGATTCCGAAGATGAAGAGGATTTGTTAGACCCATCAGTGTTAGTAAATGATCTTGCTGAATGCGGTCCAGATGATGATTCGGTTGTTGAAGATCCTCATCCAGAAGCTTTGGAAGATATAACCCAGACAGTTAAACAAGACCTAACGGCTGTACAATCTACAAGCTCCGCTCATCTACAGAAAAAGACTTGGACAATATACGGAAAATTATTTGGAAAAGGGGTAACTTGAAATTTCCTGAAGTAGACAAAGAGTTTATTGGTGACGCAGAACTCCAAAAAGAAATTTTAGAGCTTGATTCCCCTTACCAATTTTTTAAATATTTTTTCGATGATGCTTTACTGGAAAAAAGTTGTGAAGAGTCCACCCTATATAGTACTCAGCGTGATCCTAGTAAACCAGAACAAGTAATAAAAGAAGACCTCCAAAAATTCCTGGG
The DNA here is from genome assembly GCA_034190945.1 of Octodonta nipae. Lineage (NCBI taxonomy): Eukaryota > Metazoa > Arthropoda > Insecta > Coleoptera > Chrysomelidae > Octodonta > Octodonta nipae. The sequence goes on along the minus strand of JAVLUE010000077.1, from coordinate 41,293 downwards.
TATATGCATTTTTACATCAGTTTCCTACTGTGCAAATATTAGAGATAACTGGGCTGATTTTACTGAAGCGACTTTGTAAAAGACACAATGTCACTAAACAGTTTTGGAAAGCTGTGTGCGAATCTACATTTCAATGACAATGAGACGCAAGTTCCTGCTGATCAACTGGGATTTGACAAGCTCCATAAAATTCGACCTATAATAAGCAACCTACAAGAGAAGTTCTTATCTGTCCCTCTAGAAGAAAGCCTGTCTGTGGACGAGCAGATTGGTGCGACCAAAGCTAGGCATCATCTAAAGCAGTATATGGCAAACAAACCTCACAAATGGGGATTCAAGTTGTTCTTTTTATGTGGAGTGTCTGGGTATGCTTATGCGTTTGAAGTTTATACAGGACAAGAAAACAACCCTAATGCAAGACCTGATAATGAACCAGACCTTGGGGCAAGCTCAAATGTGGTAGTTCGTCTAGCAAGGGCAATTACAAAACATAAACGACATAAAATATATTTTGATAATTACTTCACTTCTTTGCCGCTTATGGTTTATCTGCATAAGCAGGGTATTTTGCCATTAGGGACAGTAAGAAGAAACAGATTCTAAACTGTAAGCTTCCAACGGAGCAAGAATTTAAAAAAGAGTTTAGGGGCAAGTCTGTTGAATACATTGGAAATGTTGATAGAATCGACGTCGCTTGCTTATCTTGGAAAGACAATAAAATGGTAAATTTATTGTCTACATTTTCTGGACAACAACCCGAAACCTCTGCTCGAAGATTTGATAGAAAAAATAAATATAAAGAAGTCACATGTCCAGAAATTATTACAATTTATAACAAGCATATGGGTGGGGTTGATTTATTTGACAGCCATATTGGGCGCCACAAATAAAGCTACGATCGAAGAAATGGTACTTCAGATTATTCTACCATTTAATTGATGTCGTTCTAGTGAATTCGTGGCTTCTTATAGAAGGGTGTGTTTAGTGAAAAGAATAAATAAAGCCCATGAATCAAAAAAGTTTTAGAATTGAGGTATCCCAGACCCTATGTAATTTGGAAAATCCCCTGCTAAAAGAGGCCGGCCGGCCATCAAGCAGTGGAATACAGAGTGCGTTGGAAAAAAAGAAGAAAAGAAATCCTAAGACCGTTGTTCCACCGGTTGACGTCAGAAAAGATTCAATCGAACATTGGCCTGAGTGGAAGAAAAATAGGGAAGGTGCAAAAACCCTACCTGCAAAAGTTTGACTTGTGTCTTTTGTTCAAAATGCAAATTACACTTATGTTTTAATCAGAGCTCCATTGTTTTCGCCTTTTTCATGAAAAATAAATAAATACGTTTTTATGCTATAACGCACACGGTATCATATATGAAACACGTCATTTATGCTTTTTTTATAATAAAAAATAATTTTTTAAGTATTTTTTCATTGATATTTGGCCCTTATATACACAAAAAACAATTTATTTTTAAATAAAAAAATCATGCATTTAAGGGTTATAGGTTAGAAAGAAGAACTCGTCGTTTACTACACAAAACTATTTTATATACACATGAATAAACTTTTAGCGCATATTGATGTAAAAATGAATCTATATAATAAAAAATTAAAATAATAAAAATGTGTTTCTATTATTTTTAATTCTGGTTGAATGAAAATGATTGAAAGCTAGTTTTAAAAACAAAATTTTTGAAAGTAGATATGAAGCAGTCTACTAAAATCGCCTTCGAGTTATACATTCTTCCGTTTTTTTTTTACTTTGCGGGCGACTGCTTCTAGGTACGACAAATTTGAGGCCACCATTGGATTCGCAAGAAAATTTTCTGTGGACCCAAGCCAAAGCTTAAGGGAAACGATTTTTTCGCCCCCAAATCGCCTCCCAAATTTGGCGAATGGAACTTTGTATACGTATGGATATACCTTTGTACTTGAAAAAATTAAATTCTTCATATATTTTAACGTCAAATTAAACGGCGAAATTTGAGCTCACGTACATCAAAGGGCCGACAGCTAATTTCGAATCAGGATGAGATTGTTTATTGTGCAATTTAATCCGCATGGAGGCGTCACGATCATTCTCATAGGATTGTGTGTGTAAAGTCTATGATACCTCTTAGGTATCAGGACAGGAAATAGACTGTTCATTAAATTATCTCATAGTTCTATTATTCTGTGCTGACATGAGGCACGTTGCCATATCGAAAATAAATTTATGAAAGTCAGTATTCTTTGTTTTCGTTAGTAATTATGGAGGTGTTAATAAGTCATTAACTACAATGGGCATAGGGTTGTGTTCGCCCGTTTTACGTAAAAAAACCTCAACAATGTATGATTAGAGAGCGGTTTATGTTGACTGTTGCAATATAAAATTCAGATGTTCTGTCGTTTACCGCGCATTTTTTCACACATTCTCATTTCATTATTTGCATGGTGATCGAGTCATTGGTCAATTATGGATGATGTTAACAAATTGTTAGGGTAAATATTACTTAAACGATTCGTGCTGAAATTATGTAATTATTTTCTCTATTTTCTCGTTTATAGCCCAAGCTGTAAGAAATGTAGGACTGTTGAAGACGTGTTCCGGCATTACCTTATTAAAAAAGAATAAGTCACAATAAAAGATCGGCGTTTTTTAAAATCTGGTAGAGAATTATCTCTACTGGAAAAAGTTTATTCATAATTACTGGTTTTTCCAGAATTATTTATGAGAATATTAGTTAAATATTCACACTTAAAATTTGCGAAAACGAAATTCGATTAACTGAGAAATTTCAAGATTTTACTAAGGCTACTTTTGTTTTAGTTTAAATTTTGGTAAAATGTTTTAAATTGTTAAATATTATATGTTATCTAAATTATAAAATTGTGTAGTACTGAATAACTATATATAAATACTTTTGCAACGAAATGTATTCTTTTAACTTAAAATGGTACAAATGAATTTCTATATAATTCTGAAGGATTAATATTAATTGGGTAATTAGGGGAAGGTTGCTTAAGTCGTACCGCAGCCTAAGTCGTACCTTAGTTGTTTCGTTAACTAGAATACACTATAGGTAACTTAAAATACTGCATTCGCGTAGCAGAAGGTCATATTTAGTGCACATTCAATAGTCCGTTCCCGCCGAATATGTTTAGAGAGTTATGGAAATAATTCGTTTTCGTCCCTCGTTCCCATTAATTTATTGTGTACTTGGAAGCAACTAAAGTAAGTAAAAGTCAACTAAATATTTGTTTAATGTTAAATATATGTTATACATCTATCCAGTTATTGATTCACACATGGATTTTGTAAAATCTTACTCTGATATATTTATTAAGGTTATTTAAGTGGCATCACATGTTTCTTAAGTCGTACTCACATGTACTTTCTTAAGTCGTACCACCGGTACGACTTAAGTTTCCTTTACATCTCACGATATCTGTGCAGAAGAAATGTATTTTGATTTTCTTATTTTTAATTACAGATCCAACAAAATGTCAAAAAGAGTATATAATAACTGAAACAAGAGGATATGGAGGAGGCATTGAATAATTGCGAAATAATGAAATGGGATTTAATGAGGCACACGACCTATAACATCCCAAACCAACTCTCCGCCGTCATTTGCGTGGATTAAATACTCATACAAGCTTGGTAGACCAAAGATCTACCAAAGGAAATGGAAAAAGAATTAACTGAACATGCTCTTAGGCTGGAACATCTTTTTTCGGGTTAACGGTCAAGGATTTGGAGAAAATTGGCATATCATTTGGCCGAAAAATATAACTTAAAACATCGCAATGAATGGCTTTAGATGTACAGGATTATGGCCATGTAACAGATATGTCTTTAGAGACGAAGACATTTCTTTTAGTAAGACAATGTTGTATTACCAAAAACCTACTTCTTCAGTCCAAAATACGGAATGCGAAAAAATTGATTCTGCGGAAGAGACTGAGAAATCTCTTCCAACAACTTCATGACGCCTTCTCAAGTGATCTCACAAATTGATATTAAAACTCTTCCAATTGAAAATTCTACCGATGATTCTATTATTACCTTGCGGCCTGACCCTGCTGATAATATAAAAGAAAACTTAAATGTGATTTCTCCAGTGCCATCCTTGACTGACACATCGCGTAAACGCGTTTTCACTATAGAATTAACGGCTTCTCCGTATAAAGATTACCTCCAAACATGTCTAGAACAGAAAAAGGCTTCTGTGAATCGCAAAATAGTTGCAGAAGATTCAAAAAGAGAAAAAATAATGATAATAAGGACTGGTATTGTACCCTTTGCGAGGAGGATAGGAAGGAAGATATGATTCAATGCCTAAAATGCAAAATTTGGATGCATGACAAATGTGCTGGGTGTCAAGACGAATTAAAAAATTCATTTGTATTAATTGCAAATAAATCAATTATTTTTTAACTACTATATAATCTCATTTTTATTTTATTTTAGCATAAGTACGACTTAAGGTATCGGAGGTACGACTTAGGAAACCAGTTTCCTAAGTCGTACCGATTACAATATTTTTGAAATTAGACGTTTTAAAGAAATGTAATCAAAATTGTACAATATTTTATACAAATAAAGCCAGTATTTACTGATGTTCCCAATAAGTCTCATAACTGACAATTTTGTTAAAAAATTTCCAATTTAAAGTCAATTTTGTTTTAGGGGTACGACTTAAGCAACCTTCCCCTACTACATTTTTCAAGTTTATTTTCTTTGGGTTCGAAATTACAATATCTGCGCATTGCTACCAACTGTCTAATAGTTTTGATGTTAATGCCAGGTTACGATGTTGACTAAACCAACCGTTAGAGTGCGCTTCTATGCATCTCTATTTAGGTACGCGAGGTTAATTAACCCTTTCAGAAGAACCACATCAAATACGATTATTTGTCTTGCCCGTGCGAAGCTGGTCACCTAGTTTTCTATAAACTAAGTCTTATGTGTATTTAGAGAAGAAGGTAGTGTGGTTTCGCTCGAAACGAATATCAAAACGAATGCTGCTTAAGTTTACCCATTTCATTACCATACTAATCGATTTTCATGTGGAAGTGTGGGCTTCTGTTAAGAAGTTTTCATTCCAAAAATATTATAACAAATAAAACTCTAGAAAATAAATAACACATTCAATGTTGTTAGGTACCTACCCAGGAAGTACAAAATGTAAACATTAAAAGGTGCTCATTCTGTACAAATTAATTACCTACCAATCCGGTGCAAAACAAATCTAAAATCTTTCATTGCGTACTTATCTACTAATTCATCAAACTTGATTGTTGCTTGACACGACTTCAAAAATATACTAGATTGGTAGGTAAATAATTTGTACAGAATGAGCACCTTTTAATGTTTACATTTTTACTTCCTGGGTAGGTACCTAACAACATTGAATGTGCTATTTATTTGCTAGAGTTGTATTTTGTTATAATTATTTTTAGCTTGTTAGTTATAGGTAGAAGTCGGTATATATTTTTTTTAAATGTTTTATTTTCAACTGTTTAGTTTTTTTTTTGAACTCAGGTAGTTTTCATTCTTTATTTTTTATTTGTATGTATAACCTTAATAGACAGAATCAGGAAACATCGAAAGCGTCAACATTACACAATGATACTTTACCATTTAAATTGACAGGTAGATCTTTACGAACAAAATGTACTAGTACGCGTTGACTTAATAAGCTCAAAATATATTTATGCCTTATGGACTACGCCATGTAACCTTTTTTCAACTGTTTTGACAACCCTGTATAACTAGATAATTCCACTCCCACCTATGTACCAACCAGCCTGTACAAACGACTGCCCACGAACAAGCATAAATTTGTTAGCTGCCTTCTGTAAACTATAGGACGGGGTATATTATCCTATATTTCAACCATAGTATATAACTCCTTGTGGGCTACCCCATAAATTATTTCCTTTTTAACATTTTATGTTATCGCCCTGTGTAACATTAATTCCTTACACCACACTTTATGGGCTATAAAAGAAATAATTTTTTAATCACACTGTATAAATATAATTCAACTCCAGCATATATTTCAACCATCCTGTATATGATTTGCTTATGTCCACATCATATAACAGTTTTTTAATCGTCTATGTAATTTTAATTTCACATTTTTTTCAACATTTTTAAACCACCAAACGTCCAGTCTACCCTATATTCCAACCATCCTGTATATACGGCTGCCTACGGACCACTATCATTCTAGTCCGTCCTATATTTCAATCTTTATATAAATGCAACTCCTTCTACCACTTTACTTTGTGATTTTTGTTTGCTATAACTAAACACCCTGTCTATAAACCCCCAAGTACCAGTTTAAAGTTTGACATGTGTTGCCACTGAAATTTCTATTAGGCCGGGAGAATCTGACAACCAAAAGTACCGTCTTCGCAAAATGGAAAAATTTGCATTTAGATAGGTATTTACCTGGTATACAAACAATACGAGCTTGGTACTCATTGATTTAAGGAGCCGAAAATACTATGCTTTACTACCTATATGCTTAAGATGTACATAGAAAATTTTCAAATTCGCAATTAAAACTTCCAGTGCCTAAAATTACAGCACTATTACGTTGGAATTAAAATATTTATAAGGAAATGTCCGTTATGTCATTTCGATGAAATTTTTGAAAAGAAGTTTGAAATTTTCGGCGATTTTCTGCAAAACTGCAAGTTGCACGTCCTTAATAGATTAAATGTTAAAAAACTATACAAATCCATAAGGAGTTATCGAAAAATCGACTAAAATATTCGGGATATTGGTCGATTTCCATGCACGCATGTGTTCATTCACAAATTTTATCACTTTACCAATAGAATTATTTTCCAAAATTTGAAGTTTCACCAATCCGGATATATACTCTATTAAACAAGACCATATTCGTTCAAAACGGTGCACCACAGGAGAAGAAATCAGGTAACATACATACAAAAAAAGCGAACAATTACGCGACGGGTTGATAACATCCTCCTTTTTGGAAGTCGGTTAAAAATGTGGAAATACATACACCATTCTCTACCGGCAATTACTCCATAGAAAAACTTATTTTAATTGCCCTACTGTAGAACAATTCAACAATAAATTCTCGCAGTGACACGTCGGCGGTAGTTTTAGCTTGAGCGATTTCAACAATTCATTTTCTGTCTGTGCTGCAACTGTGATTCATGTAGGTGTCAATAAATTTCGCTTCGATTAACTGCCATTAGCATCGCTGCCTGCATCTTAATATAATCGAATGCCTTTTAGATATATACCAAAGTTTCGACATACCTCGCCCTACATCTCAATTAATCTAACTTGTAGAATTGCTAACAAACCTCAAAATTTGAGACAATGGAGTAGGTCGAACGAAAGCAGAAGTTACGACTATTGGATTTCGATTAGTGATGTCGAGGAATTAAAACGCAGATGACTGATTAACTTGAATTAGAAATATTTCAATTAAAATTGCGGAAAATCCGCGAGCGCTGATGCTAATTACTTCCGGAAGAATTACGTAACTTCTTTCATTATTACTAAGGAATGATTGCGAATTAAATGCAATTAAGTTTAATATAATATAAATAAAATAAGGTTTCTAAAATATACTCAGTGATAAAGAAACCACAACAGCCAGAAAGTGATGTTTAAATTTAATATAATGCAGCCCTATTTAATTAACCATATTGTTCTAGTAGTTGGAGAGATAGAGCGGGATTTTGCACGTCAAAATATATTTACCTGTAAGTCCTTTTGGATTATTATTTCTTTTTTGTAAGCAAAAAAATGGTGTAAATGGCGTTCTTTTTACTTAATGACGAAGTTCATCCATATTTTTGACAAGTTTACCCCTGTACCCCTGTCCGCCACCTTGATGGTAACACTCTAGGCAGACGCCCCTCGGGAATTTGCTAAAATATATAACAATCTTGTATGCAGTCAATTTTGGAACGTTAACTTGATGATGAGCATGATCAAAAACAATTACCACTTTCATCCCCTGTAACTATCCTCGGTTATCACTTCCATTGGAGCCTGCCTGGAAACGTGATGTAGTTCAGGAATTGAACTTAATACGATACATTCTGTCTATTTTCCAAATGACGAGCGAAAACCGGCTCTATCTCTTAACATATAGAGCGCACGACCACCATCGAAGATCTAGGAGTACATTTTGTCAATCAACTTAAATTCAATGATCAAATTAATATCTCCGTTAATTCCGCTTATCATACTGATGGATTTATATCTCGTAGAAACTGTAGAAATTTTGACAATCCCTCGGCACTATCTGGCTTATACTTTAGCCTAGTGAGGTCAAAATTGGAGTACAGATTCATCATTTGAAACTCAATATATGCACAATATGAAGATGCTAGAGAAAGTTTGTAAAAAAATTTAAAATAATAAATAGCATGTGCACAGGCTGGATAAATTAGTTCGAGAACGCCTTTTTTCCTGGTTTATGCAAAGCTAAAAATGTTTATAAAATTGTAAATGTTTATACTAGTTCAAAACCTTTTTCTGTATTATTAATGTTGATCTATATATACTCATTACTACTGTCAACCTAATAGGTTATCCAATGTTGAAATGTGATCCGATTTTTTTCTTAGGAAGTAACCTCAACAAACTTACTGACTGAAGACGAAAGAAAACATTTCGAAAGCTCTCAAAAAGTTTACAGAGTATACTTATCCTAAACCAGGCTGCTTCCTGTAAAAACATTCCAATCCTATATACAGGGTGAGTTTTTTTTATGATCAGTATGGGGATCTCGAAAACTAGCGGAGATACAGCAATGGTTAAATTGGGAACACTTTCGGATTTTTGTAAAAAGTCATGGCTTACTAGATATTTTGAAAAAACGAAATTCTGTCGATTTAGTCAAATCCCTCTAGCTCCATTGTTTTTGATTTTATAAAAAAAGTGTAAATATCAAAATTGAAGGGAATTGTATCCCGAATATGATTGTCATGTCCTCGTTTGCGTGACAGCTCTCGTTTTCGAGATATGACGCAAACTTATATTTTTTTGAATGGAAACCATAATTGGATGACATAAAAAAATCGGACATTTTTAAAGCTTTTCAACGATATAATACTCGATATAGTTATTCATAAAAATAACGGAGTTATGGACGCTTTTCTTTCTTATTTTCACTTTTAACGTAGGTAGCCTTGAAAAAGATTGTTTTCACTTTGACGTTTCCTCAGTTGAGAGTAATTCCATTAGTAGTGCTGAACTGACAGTCGATATTGACAAGTTTTCGTGATAAAATGGAATATTCTAACGAAGAAAAACTGAATATGGTGGAATGTTATATCATATGCTATAAAAATTCAATTCGTGCAGCTGAGGAATACTTTCATAGATATTTTAATCGTCGTGAACCTGCTCTATGTACATTTAAGAGGCGTTAAGATAGTTTACGCAGATATGGATCTTTTACGAAACCACCAAAGGAACGTAATCAAATTAACGAAGCAGCACAAATAAATGTTTTGGCAATGGTAAATCAAAATCCATATACATCAACTCGTGAGATTGCGACAGAAGCTGGCACATCTCAACGAACTGTAGTTAAAGTACTGAAAGCGCACAAGTTCCACCCGTAAAAACTTTCAGTTTCTCAAACTTTGCATGCTGGTGACGAACATCGACGTATTTTGTTTTGTACATGGTTTAGAGACATGTGCCTTGACAATCCACAGTTTCCATTAAAGGTGTTATGGTTAGATGAAACTAGATTTACTAACTGCGGTATGTTCAATAGACACAACGGGCTAAAAAACCCTATCCATGTAGAACAAAGACGACCCCAGATAAAATTTGGTTTTAACGTTTTATGTGGTATCATAGGGTCTACTATTCTGGGGCCTTTTATCTATGACGAATCACTTACCACAGCGCTACTTGCATTTCTTGCAATACACTTTTCAAGACTTGTTGCATAATTTGAATTTGAGAACTCGTTTAGAAATTGAGTGGTTCCAAAATGATGGAGCACCTGCTCATAACTCGTTATTAGTAAGACAACACTTAGATAATATCTATCCAAACTCTTGGATAGGAAAAAATGGCCCGCGCGAATGGCCGCCCCGGTCTCCCGATATGGCAGTTATAGACTTCTATTTATGGGATGCGCTAAAAAACAAAGTATACAAAAGAAAGTATGAGACTGTTGGTGACCTAAGGGAGACGGTATTACAAGCAATTGAAGAAATTGATAGACGGTCTGTGAGGAAAGCGGTAATGTCAATCTTAAAAAGATGCAATTTTTTGTCTAAATAACAATGTTGGACTTTTCGAACATAAATTGTAACCATTATTATGTACTTTAATTTCTTAAGTTTTTAGTTACTTAAGTTTTTTCGTACCGATATACTTATGTTAGTTTTTTTGATTTATTAATTTATATTAAGTTAAAAGTTTATTTAGTTTTTTTCGTTAAAATATCTGATATAATATGGTATAAAAAAGATAAATATGTGTCATATCTCGAAAACGAGATCTGTCATGCAAACGAGGATATGACAATCATATTCGGGATACAATTCCCTTCAATTTTGATATTTACACTTTTTTTATAAAATCAAAAACAAAGGAGCTAGAGGGATTTGACTAAATCGACAGAATTTCTTTTTTTTCAAAATATCTAGTAAGCCATGACTTTTTACAAAAATCCGAAAGTGTCATTAAATTGGGCCAGTAAAACTGCAACTCTTTCCCAATTGCTTTATCTCCGCTAGTTTCCGAGATCCCCATACTGATCATCAAAAAAACTTACCCTATATAAGCAAACCAGACTTCAAGGTTTGTTTATGCGCATTCAGTAATCTGAATAATTTCATGAGAAATATAGATAATAACTTCCCTTTTATGAGATGAAGTTATTTCTGAACACATTCTGTGCATACCAGACGTCTATATGGCGTCTACTGACAGCAAGCAATTTTCTAAGAGGTTATAAGTTGGTAAAGTTTTAGCATTTGAGATTTTCAATTCAATTATTATAATGACATAAAGTGCGACTAAACTAGCATTAAGCAAATTTTCTTTCCCAAAACATTCGACTAAGTACCTCAACAAGTTGTTCAACAGATGCCAGCTGGTTCAGGGTCATTGTAACCGTCTAGCAGTTTAAAATAGAATTACTTTCAAATTTAATCAATACATCTGAGATTTTCTTTCCTTTTTTCTCTATGAAAGTCTCCTAAATTAGATGGTTTATTAGCTTTTTTCAGACATTTTCTTTGATTTGATTTTGTGCAGTGAAATTTCAGAACATCGACAAGGAAGAAAAAATAAATTATTGGGAGTGAAATGTGTGAAGTTAGACAGAACATTGGATTTAGGAAAATAGGATTTGATCTTATCTTTGTACATCTTTACTTGCTCTAACTGCCACAGACTGCTGTCACTTTTACTACCAAAATGATCAAATTTTTTCGTATTTTCCTTCTCTGAAAATACACGTGAAACAGAAGAGCATTGTAATATTATATTAAAATAAATACACTGATGTAATTTTCACTTAAATTTATTTACTATTGACAATTGTTTCACCCGGTTACTGGCTTCTTCAGAATACAAGGTAAGACTAACAGTTAAATGCCTTAAACTATTACAAAAAACTATGGTGATGCAATTAGAGGATTATTGAACCAGGTAGGAGGGGATTATCATATTAAGAAAATACAATATTATAATTGGATTTTTAAAACTAGATAAATTATGGCTGTAATGAGTTTATATTATTCTATTGAAAAGATTAAGTAATGGGGATAAATTGGTTTCGGTTTCATCAGTCAAGAGGTATGATGAATTTTTGTTTTTGTTAATTTCTAATGACTCTAAAAGATATAATTTTTTATTCAATAAATGGTCGGCAAAAGTTGACTTATTATAATTGTGGCACTTAAAAGCTTTGGTATGTTCGGCTCCCCTTCTCAAAATATAACCCAATTTTTATTAAATAGAAACGTTCATACAGCTTTTAAAACAGATAACAACTTAGGAAAACATATAAGAAACAATAAAGATAAAATGAACAAAAATAACAACTCGGGTGTCTATAAGTTGACATGTGGTAGTTGCCCTAGTTTTTACCTCGGGCATACGGGAAGATCCTTCAAGACAAGATGGGACGAACATACCAAAGCTTTTGAGTGCCACAATTATAATAAGTCAACTTTTGCCGACCATTTATTAAATGAAAATCATGTACCTCAGAATACGTTCGAAGTATTACATTTACAACATAAAAGTAAAAAAAAATATCTTTAGAGTCATTAGAAATTAACAAAAACAAAAATTCACCATATCTCTTGAATGATCAAACCGAAACCAATTCATCCCCATTACTTAATCTTTTCAATATTTATATTTACCTAAGTTACTTTTAGTCTTACTTCGAGGCAACATGACAACGCAACGTTACCTTCAGGAAGTAGTCCAGCGGTATGTTGCCATGGCCACCCAGATCACCCGATCTTTAGCCCATAGAACACGTTTGTGATATGATAGGCAAGAGGCGCGGAAATTGAAGCGTTAATTTTATAAATCATATTCGTTGCAGTTATTAGTTCTATTTTGAGCTCGGGTAGTTTTCTATTTATAATCTTAAATTAAAATAGTTATGTGTTTTGACATTTAACCTAACCTATCGGAATCTAACCTAACCCAGCCTTATTTCAATTTGAATCATGTAATCGTATATAGTTTTAAGTTCACAATAAAATGAGTACTATACTCACCATCGATATCATAAGCTTCACATTTCCAAACTTGTCCAAAAGCTCCTTCTCCAATGATGTTGAAAAACTTCAACCTATGTCGAGGGAACTCCCAGCGATCCACATTCTTGATCGTGTTAGTGATTTGGTCTCCCACCTAGGTAGATAATATATGAAAAAATTATATAGTTAAACATAATGAATATGTAAATAAATAAATAAATTGAATCTGTAGTTACTGGTTGAATGTAAGTCAAACCCAGAGTCGTTAGGCCAGAAACAGAAACAGCAACTACCAGCTCCGCTGGTAAATTCTGTTACATTGTCAATCAGAAGTAAAACTACTGTTTGATAAACGCTACATCCAAAATAAACTCCTGATATTAAACCTTGAGGTTCATGTCTTACTGGCATCGCATAAACTCAAGTTTGACCTGACTTGTTTTGAAAAAGTGTATTGCTCAGTGATAATTTTGATCTTTAGAAGAAAGAAACAGCTTTCCAGAGATGCAGGAAATTAAAGTTAGCACCTACTGAACATACACAGTCATACTAATACAAAAGAATGAAGATAATATAATAGAAGATAATGAAGACCAATAAGTTTACTGTCTCGATTGAAGACGAAGACTAGGAAATACTCGTAGATCTATCTGTATACCTTACACAGGTAGACTGGTGACATCAAAGGAAGAGCTGCAATCATATGGATGTGAGGAACACAGAACAGGGAATGGTGACGAGAAGACCTACATCCAGCAGAGGGTAGAAATAGGCACAACGTGAACACAGAGCTGTAAATATATTGCTTGCCGCAGTCCAGTCCAAGAAGAACAAGAAGTTGAAGTGTAACAACTGTAAAAAACTGAAACATTTCGAGAGATAAAAGTGCCTTCAGAAACAGCAACTACCAGCTCTACTGGTAAATTCTGTTACATTGTCAATCAGATGTAAAACTACTGCGAGATGAACGCAGCATCCAAAATAAGTTCCTGATAGTAAAGTTTAAGGTTTATTTCTTACTGGGACAGCATAAATTCGCGTTTGACCTGAGGTGCCGTCTAACTGGTATTGGAAAAGTGTATTGCTCACTGATAATTTAGATCTTTAGAAGAAAGAGACAGCCTTCCAGAGGTGCAGGAGATTAAACTTAGCTCCTACTGAACATACGCAGTCATAGTAACACAAAAGAAAGGAGATACGTCTAGAAAGCTAAAGACCAATAAGTTTACTCTCTGGAATGAAGACGAAGACTAGGAAGTACTCGTAGATCTATCTGTATTCCTTATACCAAGTAGGCTGATGACATCAAATCAAGAGCTAGAATCAAATGGATGTGAGGAACACAGAACAGAGAATAGTGACGAGAAGGCCTACATCTAGCAGAGGGTAGAAATAAGCAAATCGTGAACACACAACTGTAAATATATTGCTTGCCGCAGTTCAGTCCAAGAAGAACAAGAAGTTGAAGTGAAACAACTGTAAAAAACTGAAATGAATCTTTTCATTTAGAATAACACAAAAAGTGAAATTTTGTGAAAACTGGACAATAAAGAAGACCCAAATAGAAAGTTGCAATATTATCAATAAATGATCGAAAAAACTGTAAGTAATCTACATTTCGAGAGATAAAAGTACTTAAATGCTCCAATACTCCATCAGTGGGTAGAAAATGAAAACAATAATGCTTGTCGTAACTATGAGGAATGTGGAACTAAAACTTACGTGGAAATAATCATAGCTGCTTGGCCAAGGCTCATATCTGTTGCTTGCAGTACTAGCTATTCTCCATTCTCGCATATTAAAACTCACATCACTTTGCAAACTTGTTTCGTTGGTTGATTCTTTCCTCTGAAATCAGACAATGTTGTATTTAAGAGTATCTAGCAACTTCTTGCACTTACCAAATCCTTCTTCGAATCCTTGGGTTTGGCAAGATGAATTTTCTTTCTGAACAATACAGCTACAGCTCCCACAGTGCAGAAAACCACTATTACAGAAAGAATTGGAATGATTGTACTCGTGAACTCATTTGGACTTTTAACTGGCCTTTCCAAGGACAGCAGATCATTTTCGGAATCTGGTTCTTCCTTGACAGGCTTCTCTGTACTCTTGGGTGTTTCTGATGTACTTGCAGAGCTTGTTGGTTCTTGGGAAATTTCATTTTTAACATCTTTAACAGGTCCAATGGGAATTAGCTTCAAAGTTGTTGTATCGTTCCTCTTTATTCCAGGAGGAGGTTGTTTATTGCTAGGTTCGGGGTATCTGGGAGGGTACACGTTTGCAGTCATCGGGGAGTCTCCAGGTGGAAGAGCTTGATAATTGGGAACCTTTGGAGGGTTTTGTGGTTGTCTGGGGAAGAAGCCTGGGAAGTTGATGACTCCTGGTTTTTTACCAAAGCCATATGGTGGGGATAATGGTTTGGAAGGGTTAATTGGGGTCCTTGGATCTTGAATGTTGACGTTGACCTCAGTTTTCGCATTGAATTGCCCGTCAGTAACAGTTACATAAAAATGAAGATTTTTGCCAATCTATAATAAGAAATTTATATTTAAATCAATCAATAGTGCAAAAATTAACTGATAATCTGTAAAAAATACTATCAGGATACCGACTGTGTCATCACATTAACAAAGATTCCTAGCGATATTTTGCTATGTTTTTCACTCGCATCTATGGTTTTTTACTTTGTTATAAACAATTGAAGCAGAAAACTACGATTTTTTTTCTTAGCATGTTTATAAAATCAAAAATAATGAACTAATCTCAATGGTGTCAACAGGTCAATTGTAAAGCATGAAAATACCAATGAAATGAGCCCAGGCTCGATCCGATTGGAACATTAGTAACAGTAAAAAACAAAAAATACTGAAAAATGTAGCATTTTTTTAATATAGTATCTTCGTTACTTTAGAAACTGTAGAACTGGGCTTGTAGGAACTGATAGTAATTTACATGTATTTTATGTATGCCAAAACCAGGCGCTACCGGTTTATTGGTTTTTGAACAATTGTGATATAAAATTTTCTGTTCACTATTTTTGCATTGTGCCCCCATGCGTCACAGATAATCAAATTTGAATTTTGAAAAAGTTGTTGAAAGTAGAGGTGTCATTCTACAAAGACTCTATTCTAATTTTTCACTATATGTCTGTGAAATATCTGAAAAATGTTAGCAAACATGACAAAAAATGGGCGAGCGTATGAATGTTTCCAAGGAGTGGGGGAAACACGGTTGTTAAGGGGAAGCGTATAGTAATATATAGTAGAGGCACATACATAGATCGCTTTAATACTTAAAATCTTCACAAGTAAGAATTTTTTTTAATAACCGCTCTCTTTCGATGTTCCGTAAACCCAAAATCCACAAATTAAAGCAAAAACTTTTCCGAGAAACCATTTTCATATAAATATATTGTTACGTTGTCGTTGTTGGACAAATTCAGGACTCTGATTGGTATATCTCGTCCGGTTTTTATTATAGCCCGTCCAACTAAGTAGTCATGAGTTGAGTGTACGGGCTCCACCATTCCAACGCAGCTCCCAGGATTGCTGTCTAGCTGCCCATGAATAATCTGTTCCGTTCGACCGAGAATTTGACGCTGGCGATATAAAGAAAGCAGGCCACGATCGCAGTTCAGTGATACCGCGACGACTAGCGTATATGGGAATGTATTGTAATATTTGAACCAGCTGTTTTAATGTAAATAAAGTTCTAGAAAAGTGAAAGTAAATATTAGTTTTATAATTTTAAATTGAACCCACGGACTATAATGCAATATTAATAAACAAACAGTTCTCATTTGATATAATGAGATCGGACAAATCACTCTGTATAGAAGTTTTTTTAACTATTAAATTCTTTCACCATCTGTCAGAGTGACAGTTACTATCGATAATAATTATTGTTTTCAGTTCCCCTCAAGAACTGTGTTCCCCCCACTACTTGAACACATTCATACGCTCACCAAATTTTGGTCATTTTTGCTAACATTTTTCGTATATCTCACAGACATTTAATGAAAAATGAAAATAAAGGCGTTGTAGAATGATACCTCTAATTCCAACATCTCTATTCTGAATTGATATTTGACGATCCATGTCGCATGGAGACACATTGCAAGAATAGTGGACTAAAAACTTTAGATCACAATTATTCAAAAGCTAATTAACCGATAACGTCTGGTTTAGTCACACATAAGGTAGAAATCAATTAATATTAGTTCCCACAAGCCCAGTTCTACACAACTTCGATAGTGACGGAGATATGATAATATAAAGAAAACCGCTAAATTTTCCAGTATTTTTTGTTTTTCCCTGTTACTAAAGATCTTATCGGATTGATTCTGGGCTCATTTCATTGGTGTTTCCATGCTCTACAATTCACCTGTTGACACCATTGAGTTTATTATTTTTCATTTTATAAACATGAAACGAAAAAAAAACGCAATTTTCTTGTTTCAATTGTTTATAATAAAGTAAAAAACCATAGTTGCCACTGAAAAAGGTAGCAAAATATCACTACAAATCATTCTTAATGTGATGGCACAGTTATTTTTGCACGAAAAAATCTCTATTGATTGGTTTAATTTATGAGAACTTAAGTTAACTGTAGGATTAAAATTTTTGCCAACGCTGTTCCAAAATGGTTAAGCATGCCAAACATCAAATCAGGTAATGAAAGCTTAGCAATTATTTCCAAATCAAGTGATTTTATGTAGAGGCAATTTTGACTGCTTGAGGAGTGACTAACTGCCAGTTTGTGATTTCTTTTAAATTCTATATTGAGCCAAATAGAGAAGTTATCGGAAAATTAATTAATGTTCAATAGAGACTGTCGTAGTATCTAATGGACGCCGTACCGACGTACAGCATAATGGAGTTCAGTAGATAACCAATTGGAACAGCTGACAGCGATATGTGATGTGGTCTAAGAGAAGGGAGTGGTTAGTTAAATTGAGTTATGAATTTGTGAGTAAATAAAGGCGATTTATTTTTGAGTTCTCAACAGTACTTACCATTCCTTCCAAAGATTCATTTAGGTATACAGTGCCGGTGTGCGGATCAATTCTGAATGGGTTTTTTTCATTATTGTAATATGATATTTGTTCCAATCCGTATTCTAGGGGCCCGCCTTCGGAATCCTCGCCATGTGCTTGAGCAACTCTAGAGCCAACAGTATCGTTTTCGTAAAGGATCCAATCTCTGCTGTCTAACCAGATAGTCGGTGGGGTGTTGTCACTAAGTTGGGACAGAGCTGCAAATAATTTTATAAAAATTAGCATAATTGAAGAAGCATGTCTTAAGTGAATTTAAATTAAAACTGGAAATGCTACAGCTACAGCTTGAAATAAACTTCATTTATTTTATTTTATGTAGTAAGCCATACGCCTAGCTAATACTATAATGGCGAAAATTAGTTAGTTTGTTTGTTAATTTTGGTTTAGAGATAGATGGTACTCTGGAGATGATTTTGTACTGCTTTTTCTCGCGAATAACTTATTGTGGGTGAGGTCAGAGAGAGGGTAATTTTTTATAATTAATGATTAAAGTATGCCTAAATTTTTCAAGCTGTTAAAGGTGGTGAAATGAGGCTGCGAAGACAGTAGAGAAATCGTATTTTTATGGCAGATAGGCGGCTGATAGATAGTAGAGATCAGATAAGAAAGGATTTTTGAGAATTTCATATCAAGGAGGAACATGGCAGGGGTGACAGCTGAACTGGGTTGAAAAATTGTGTCAATATCTGGTTTGATTGAATTTTGTAGATTTTTTTATGACAAGTAAAGTAATTTAAGATTTGCTTAAAATGGGGAAAGTATTCTATGTAAATATCTATCTATCTATCCTAGAATGATTACATTCAGCTAATTCAGATTTGTTCTTTTACCCCGCTAAGGTAATTGACAAAAATGTTATAAGTAGTTAGGTATTTTGTAGTGAAAATCATTTTTAACTAACTTCCAAAAAGGAGGAGGTTATCAATTCTTCGCGTATTTTTTCGCTTTTTTTTGTATTTATGTTACCTGATTTCTTCTCCTGTGGTGTACCGTTTTGAATGAATATGGTCTTGTGTAATCAAATTTTGGAAAAGAATTCTATTGGTAAAGTGATAAAATTTGTGAATGAACACATGCGTGCATGGAAATCGACCAATATCCCTAATATTTTAGTCGATTTTTCGATAACTCCTTATGGATGTGTATAGTTTTTTAACGTTTAATCTATTAAGGAAGATCCTTAGGTGATCTCATATACTTTTTTGCGACGTACAACTTGCAGTTTTGCAGAAAATCGCCGAAAATTCCAAAATTCTTATCAAAAATTTCATCGAAATGACATAACGGATATTTCCTCATAAATATTTGAGAATGATAGTGGTCCGTAGGCAGCCGTTTGGTGGTATAAAAATGTTGGAAAAAATGTGAAATTAAAATTATATAGGGTGATTAAAAAACTGTTATATGACATAAGCAAATCATATACAGGATGGTTGAAATATATGCTGCAGTTGAATTATATTTATACAGTATTATTAAAAAATTATGTCTTTTATAGCCCATAAGAAGTTGCATAAGGTGTGGAGAGGAATTAATGTTACAACGGACGATAATATAAAATGTAAAAAATGAACTAATTTATGGGCTAGCCCACAAGGAGTTATAAACTATGGTTGAAATATAGTACGGATTTGACTCCGTAAATATAGGATGGATTCTACTCCGCTCTATAGAAGGCAGCTAACAAATTTATGCTTGTCCGTGGACTGTCGTATGTACAGGATGGTTGGTACATAGGTTGGAGTGGAATTATCTATAGTTATACAAGGTTGTCAAAAAAAGTTGAAAAAAGTTTACATGGCGTAGTCCATAAGGCAAAAATATATTTTGGGCTTATTAAGTCAACGCGTACTA
Source organism: Octodonta nipae (assembly GCA_034190945.1). Taxonomy (NCBI): domain Eukaryota; kingdom Metazoa; phylum Arthropoda; class Insecta; order Coleoptera; family Chrysomelidae; genus Octodonta; species Octodonta nipae. The sequence continues at coordinate 21,648 of JAVLUE010000077.1, read as the reverse complement.
GTACATTTTGTTCGTAAAGATTTACCTGTCAATTTAAATGAGAAAGTATCATTGTGTAATGTTGATGCCTTCCATGTTACCTGGTTCTGTCTATTAAGGTTATACATACAAAATAAAAAATAAAGAATGAAAACTACCTGAGTTCAAAAATAATAAAAAGTTGAAAATAAAACATTTTTAAAAAAAATATAACCGACTTCTACCTATAAGTAAAACGCTCAAAATAATTATAACAAAATACAACTCTAGCAAATAAATAACATATTCAATGTTGTTAGGTACCTACCCAGGAAGTAAAAAATGTAAACATTAAAAGGTGCTCATTCTGTACAAATTAATTACCTACAAATCTATTATGTTTTTGAAGTAACAATCAAGTTTGATGAATTAGTAGATAAGTACGCAATGAAGGATTTTAGATTTGCTTGGCACCGCCTTCAAAAATATACTAGATTGGTAGGTAATTAATTTGTACATAATGAGCACCTTTTAATGTTTACATTTTTTACTTCCTGGGTAGGTACCTAACAAAATTGAATGTGTTATTTATTTGCTAGAGTATTTTGTTATAATTATTTTTAGCTTTTTAGTTATAGGTAGAAGTCGGTTATATAATTTTTATAAATGCTTTATTATTAAAGTACTTTTTATGTTTAGTACTATAACAGGCCGATAGATGGCGCATAGTAACATTTACAACGCAATATGATTTAATTTTGTCAGACTAATACATATACGTACGAGGGGCTGTGTGTCATCATGGGGCAGCTTCCTATAGGTCGATGAAAGGACTAGGATCTTTAAAAGAGTTAAGAGGAGTGATGTTCGGATGAGAGTGAGAAAAGAGGAGAGCGAGAGATCCTGAGATATATGAGAGAGGGAATGGAGAAGTGAGGATGTGGATCCGGCGTCCTGGACGAGGTGGCTCGACAGAGACGTGACAGCGTTGGTTGGCTGTCGACATAGGCACAGTTGCTGTGGGGGTATGAGTGTTTTCAGCAGTATCTCTTCAGATTCAGGAGGAAGCAGGATGAGTGGTGCCTTTGCTGTGGACAAGTGGATACACCTGAACATACTTCCTTTAAGTGTGAAAGATGGTAGGGGTATAGAATGAGTGTAGAGAATGAGTTGGGATGCACTCTAGACGCGAGAGTGATTGATAGAGAGCGAGAGGAAGTGAGGAGTGATTGTAGAGAGTTCCTGGCCAGGGTGGAAAAGGACAAAGAGAAAGAGGAGAAGTAGGTGATTAAAATTAGGGAACTCTGGTAGTTTAGAGACTAGGGGCTGGGATACCTGACTATCTTCGTTGATAGTTCCAGGTACCTAAAGGGCAATTCGACGCATTTTGTGAGTATATAATGCGATTTAGGTTTATCCAAAAAGAAAAGCTTAAGCCCAAATAAGGAACAAAAAATAATGTCGTCAAGATGGCGTCCCTCTTTCTCCATACACTAGCGAAGACGAGTATAGAAATTGTCTGTGTACCTTTAAATGATTTGTGCAGGAATGGCCCATTGAGAGTGTAAGACAAGCCATTCAGCCTATCACTCAGCAAAGCAGCATGTTCCAACTCTGAGAATGTCAAAGAGAAGTGTGTCTAGAATTTTGGATTTAAACATTAATACCCCTATAAAATGATGATAGTTCAATAACTGCAGCCTAATGATTTTGTACGCAGATTTAGTGTCATTGAAAGGATTCTGTTCTCCTTATGACTGACGAAGCCCACTTTCACCTGTCTGGAACAGTAAATAACCTATCAGCATCGAACATTTTTCTGCTTGTCTTCGAAATCTAATGGTTTTAGATCCCGTGATTAAGCTGGCCATTCTATGGGACCTCGCCGTTTAAAGCATCTACAACGATATTCTTCGTCCAGGTTACGTCTTACTGCACCCTGATAATGTCCAGTAGCACCATTGTGTAGTTAATTTTTTTTTTGGAACTCTTTAACCAACAACCAAAGTTGATATAAAAAACCAACTTTCCAGGAGTAAGAGCTAGTTTAGAATGAATAAGAAATTTTTCTCAACACGAAGTCTATATGTATTTATTTATTTAGCGTATGACAATAGTATACATGAGTTGATCTTATAATATAAAAATACGAAATTACATTTAAACACTAACAATACACAAGAACAAGAATAAAAGCGTCCAGAGTAAAAGAAAAATATAAAAAAAACAGAAATAGAGCATTTGTAAATAACAAGTCCACACATAGTAATCACAAACTAACAGATAGGTTCATTATCAATTTAGTCGCTGCAGGAGGGAGGGTATGTATATATATATATATATATATATATATATATATATATATATATTTGTTTTTAAGTTTTCGCGGGCACTACATGTTTTAGGTGGTTTCCGGGAATTCATCCGCGTAGTTGATAACTGATCCCTGCCGGGATCGACATCTGCCCTCTTCAGGTCGGTTCGCATAATTCTCGTAGCCTTCTGCTTTCGCTTCTAGTTACTCGAATACTGTATTAAGTAAGTATTCGAGTAACTAGAGTTGCTATAGATCATCGGCGTATGCAATTTTATGTGCAGTCGTTGCAGGAAGATCAGCGGTGTATAGATTAAAAAAGACAGGAGCAATTACGGAGCCCTGAGGAAGGCCATTATTTAGAATTCTCTGTTTGCTGGCTTTGCCGTTCATAATCACTTGGAATTTTCGATAAGAAAGCATGTTATTTAAGAGCCTTCCAAGTTTTTTACAGGGAATCACATGCAGAAACTTATAAAGCAGACCTCCTCTCCAGACTGTATCATACGCGGCTGTTAAATCTATGAATACAGCCGTGGTTGTAAGACATTCCTGATATCCCGATTCAATGAATGTTGTCAGGCTTACCACTTGGTCCGTGCAGCTTCTACCTGGTCTAAATCCAGCTTGTTCGATTGGAGTGTTTGCAAGTAATTTGTCTATTGAGTATGAGTCTTTCCAAGAATTTGTAGCAGGTGCTAAGAAGGGAGATTGGTCTATAGCTATCGGCTCGTGATTCTGGCTTTCCAGGTTTTTAGTACGGCAAATATTTTTGCTCTTTTAAATTCATTAGGCAGTTTACCAGTGTTCAGAATGTCAGTAAAACAATTATATATACTATATGTATAACTTGGACTAACAGTTTCCTTTAAGTATGATAATACTGCAATACTGTCAGAAAAATTACGTGTTACCTTCCAAATTTTTAACTTTTCACTGAATATTTATATTTTGTTATGTATACTGTCTGAAAACGATTTTAATTATCTAATAATCCGCGTTACACTCCTGCTAAAACTCCAGGTCAACGTCTTCACGATCTGCGGAACGGCAGTATTTGCTAAAGTTATGCTCTAAATTGCTGTTTGAAAATCACCAAGCTGGAAACCCATACGGATTGATGAACTGGCTGCCTGAGTCGCAAAGTTGATTTTATAATGCAGCTTTAGAATTATCCGTGGGAGTGTTAGCTCGAGGAAATTCCTATCAGGCTGACGAAGTATCTTCAAAGTATTTGGATAAGAGATTTAGTTTGGAGACGCTTGCAATTTCTGTGAAATATTATCAGGCGAATAGTGCGAGGGAATGATCGAAGCTCCTTTGCTGAATGTCTGAAACTTGAGGCTCGGGTTTGGTGTTTGATGCTGAAAGAAATTGTATCTTTAGTTTTTTTGATGGTTTGCTTTTTCCCAGACTAAAATAAAAAATACTTTCTCAGATATAAAATGAATTTAAAAAGCAATCGATTTCAAATGAATTAAAATGAAAACACTCTGTGCAATTGATAACTATATTCTGATATATCTTGGCATTTGACATTAAATTTAGAAATCATAATTACTTGGACGTTGACGGACTATGGTCCGTATTTACACAGGGCTTTCATTTCAAAACTAGCCACCCTAAATATCTCTTAAAATATCTTTAAAAGAAAAAGACTAAACAACCCGTTAATACTTTCTGTAGGAAAAGACAACTGGTAAATTATTCTTTTAATATAAACAATATACTGTTACAAGAACAAGGCGAGATCAAAGATTTGGGAATTTACTTTGACGCAAAATTAACTTTCAAGCACCATAATAACGATATTACTACTAACACCCTAAAAATGTTAGGATTTGTTCTTCGAAATAGCAATCAATTTTCGGTACAAACTTTAAAGTTACTATATGTTAGCTTAGTCCGATCTATTTTGGAATATGGTTCACTTATTTGGTCTCCTTCATAAAATATTGATATAGACAACATTAAGAAAGTACAAAACAAATTTCTAAGGGTATGCGCATATAAAATAGGTATCAGTAGACAACAGTATACATATGATCAGATCCTTTCAATACTTAACATATCATCATTACATCACAGAAGAATGAAAGCAGATTTGAGGTTCCTTTATAACATTTTGAATGGAAATATACAAATTCCGGAGTTATTAGACTTGATAAATTTTAATGAACTAGAAGAACACTTAGTACTGGGATTTTCAACATTCCATTTCATAGTACAAATTATGGTTGTAACGAACCTATTACCAGGATTTTAAGACTGGTCAATTTTAATGGTAGTAGTTTAGAGTTATTTGGAATATCTACAGCAACATTTAAAAGATCAATTAAACTTTTGAACATGTGAGTTTCTATCTTAAATTTTGTTTATAGTTATTATTTTGTTATCACCGTTTACTCTTCGTTAGAATTAATGTTATTTTCTTGTAAAAGTGGTACAACCGTAAATAAATAAATAAATAAATAAAATAAATAAATAAATATGTACTTACGGGAGGACACATTTTACATGCAGTCACCCTACAGTTTCAACCCCTAAGCGAAGGGAATACGAGTATCAGTTCTACACGTAAAAGGGAGTATCATGTGGTACATCTTTTTAAATGTCTCTTTTTTACCATTCTTTTGACACATCATTTTTTTAAAATAGAATATTTTTTTCCAAGTAATGATCTAGAAACTGTAAAAAATTTAATTTTTTAAAATAACTGCCATTTTCACCAAAATTAGTTTAGGGTGGCTTTTAGGGTCTCTTTAGGGTCCGAGGTCAGATTTGCAAAATTCGAAATGACAAATTCAAGATGGCGAATGAAAATTTAAGAAATCAGCCGTTTTGCTCGAAATTTTTTTGGGTTTCCTGATCACGAATCTGATTCAAGATGGGGGATCCAATATGGACGATGAAAATATCCCAGTAAATGAAAATTTGGTCCGCCATCTTGGAAAGTCCCAGTTCACGATCAGAGACCCCCAAAACCACTATATATCAATTTTGGCGTATATCGGTTGATTTAAAAAAAATCATTCCGCCATTTTGAATTTTGCAAATCTGACCTCGGATTCGTGATCAGAGATCCTAAGAAACACCAACAAATTTTGGTGTAATTGGCAATTATTTTCAAAAATTATTGTTTACGATTTATAGGTGATTATTCAGTAAAAAATAATCTGATTTTAAAAAATGATGTGTCAAAAGATTGGCAAAATAGACCTTTAAAAAGAGATATCACATAATACCCCTTGGTGAAAATGCAAGGTGACTGATACGTGTAAAATGTTTCCCCTCGTAAATATAAATTAGCGTTTTTTGTTTTTTCTTTTAAAGATAGTTTTAAACTTATTTTGGGTGGTTAGTTTTGTGATGAAAGCCCTGTATATATTTTCACTCAATTTAACTGCCTTTATTTCAACAAAATATCCTCATGGATCTACAGCAACAAACGTGATTAATACTAAACAGTTGCTAGACGCTGTCTTCGAGTAAAACTGCCACCCATAAGGCAATAACTCTTTTATATATTTTTTTTCAGTTTTAGAATTTTCGTAGTCATTTCTAGACTGCCTGTGTAGTGATATTTGATTCCAGAATAACGTTGATTCAATTTTGTTCATCAATTTTTCGGGTCCAAGGTTGGTTTTTATTTAGTGATTCCTTTCTCGACAAAGTAAAATGAATGTTATAACATTATATTTTACGTTATAGAACAATTTTTGGAATCACCTCTGAATATGTAATCTTAATATTATACAAAATAATTAAAATTATTTAAAAAAAATCTCCTATAAATTCCTTGTACGATCAATATGATTGAGCAACGCGTGTTTATTATTAAAAATTATTTTAAATTTGGTGAAAGTTGTGCAGAAGTTGGGAGAAAATTTCGTACAGAATACGAACGAGAAAATTGTCTGTCAAATGTTACCATTGAAATAATTGTTCAAAAATTTGTGGAAACTGGTTCAGTAAAAGATGAAAAAGGCATAACATATCATCGTAGTGAACGAATATTGCAGCTGTTACATGCTAGTGTTGAACAACCAAATACATCAATTCGTCATCCTGTACAGCAAATGAACATTCCAAAAACCACTTTATTAAGAAATTTGCACAAACGCTAGGAATAAAGCCAGAAGACTTTGGTTTATTTCGTCAATTCGTTAATTGGCCCATACAACAGAAACTTGAAAATGTGAATTTTTTCAACAAAATCATCTTCAGCGATGAAGCACATTTTGAATTGTGTGGATTTGTTAACAAGCAAAATTGTAGAATCTAGGGTGAAGCAGATCCACGAGAAATAATGGAAAAACCGATGCTTCTACAAAAAGTAACTGTTTGGTGTGGTATTTGGTCTTCTGCAGTGATTGGAAATACTGTTTCTGTGAATGTTGATCGATCTCGAAACATGCTTACTAACTTTTTGTGGGATAATTTAGAACAAATTGATGTGCAGAATATGTATTTCCAACAGGACGGTGCAACATGTCATTCAGCAGCAGAAACAATCAATCTTTTGAAGCATTGCTAATCGAATAATTGCTAGAAGAGGAAACATCAATTAGCCCCCTGGATCTTGCGATCTAACACCTCTAGATTTTTTCCTATGTAGCTATTTGAAAGAAAAGGTTTATGGCAACGATCCACAAACAATTGATGACCTAAAGGAGAACATTATTGACTGTTTTCAAGTAATTGAACTGCAGTAATAAAAATAAAAGATTTGATCATTCTCAAATAATTTGTGTATTTGAATAAAAATTTAAAAATTAACCTCAAATTGGAAAGCCCTTTACTTTGAATTATTATCTGATTCAATTTTATCAAAAGAGATACAATAATTTGCATGTTCTGGCGTGAGACAAAAATATCAATATTATGACTAATAACCAGCAAAAGCTGCATGCCTATATTGTATGTAAATTTACCGGAATTTCAATTTACATTCACTGGAGCATTACAAGATGGTTTTCAATTAAGATATATATAATTAGCCATATAATCAGCATTATTGAATATAAAACCGAAATTATTACTAATTCAAGAAATAAAAAAACTAATCCAAGTTAGGACTACTACATTAAACAACAAGATTTGTTGGAAAAAAAGGGTTATAATTAGGATCAGCTATGGCAAATTAGTAAACGTAATTTGATATATGGAAATACCAATAAAATGAGCCCAGGATCGATCCAATAAGATCTTTAGTAACAGGGAAAAACACAAAATACTAAAAAATGTAAGATTTAAAAAAAAAATCGTATCTTCGTCACTTTAGAAGCTGTAGAACTGGGCTTGTAGGAACTGATAGTAGTTTACATGTATTTTATGTACTCCAAAACCAGGCGCTACCGGTTTATTAGTTTTTGAACAATTGTGATATAAAGTTTTCTGTTCACTATTTTTGCATCGTGTCCCCATGCGTCATAGATAATCAAATTTCAATTTTGAAAAAAGTTGTTGAAACTAGAAGTGTCATTCTACAAAGCCTCTATTCTCATTTTTCACTAAATGTCTGTGAAATATCTGAAAAAGGTTAGCAAACTGACAAAAAAATGGGCGAGCGTATGAATGTATCCAAGGAGTGGGGGAAACACGGTTGTTGAGGGGAAGCATATAGTAATATATAGTAGAGGCACATACATAGATCGTTTCAATATTTAAAATCCTCACAAGTAAGAATTTTTTTAATGACCGCTCTCTTTCGATGTTCCGTAAACTACAAATTAAAGCAAAAACGTTTCCGAGAAACCATTTACATATACATATATTAATATACAAACAGTTCTCATTTGATATAATAAAATCGAACAACTCGCTCTGTATAGAGGTTTTTTTAACGATTAAATTCTTTCACCATCTGTCAGAGTGACAGTTACTATCGATAATAATTATTGCTAGCAGTTCCCCTCAACAACCGTGTTCCCCCCACTACTCGAACACATTCATACGCTCCCCAAATTTTGGTCATTTTTGCTAACATTTTTCTTATAGTTCACATACATTTAATAAATTAAATTAATATATCAATTAGTATCAATTCCCACAAGCCCAGATCTACAACTTCGATAATGACGGAGTTATAAAAATATAAAGAAAACCGCTAAATTTTCCAGTATTTTATGTTTTTCTCTGTTACTAAAGATCTTATCGGATCGATCCTGGGCTCATTTCATTGGTATTTCCATGCTTTTCAATTCACCTGTTGACACCGTTGAGATTAGTTTATTATTTTTCATTTTATAAACATGCAACGAAAAAAAAAACGCAATTTTCTTGTTTCAATTGTTTTATAATAAAGTAAAAAACCATAGTTGCGAATGGAAAAGGTAGCAAAATATCACTACAAATCATTCTTAATGTGATGGCACAGGCAGTATCCTGATAGTATTTTTTGCACAAAAAAATCTGTATCGATTGGTCTATAATACAAAAATTTTAAATTGCATAAAAATTATCGAAAACTAAACGAAATAAGTCACAATATTCAATAAACAATTCAAGAGAATAACCATTATTTATATTATACCTATTGAACTTTGATTACTTAGCAAATAAAAGATACAGCATTTGACGTCATTTCATCTCGAATTTGTTTGTTAAGAAATTCTTAGAATTCATTTTGCAACAGATTTAAATAGTTGCGGTTTCTCCTTCGTTATAATCGGCCCTGCGGAGGCCATGAATTTGTATGTAAATTCTTGCAACACAACGAGTTCCCCACATTCGAAATTTTATAATTAATTATGTTTATCTAGATAACATACGTTCGGCTACAAGTAGTCTGCGATGTTCGCAAACAAACTGGTCAATGATTTTGCTTGAAAATATTAAAAATTCTAAAGAAATAATTGATGTTTAAAAAAGAACCGACTTCAACTAGCTCAAAATAAAAAAAGTTTAGAAACCTTGTGCAATCAATAATTATTTTTTGACATCTTTTTTTTAATGTGATTTAAGGTACAATTCTATTGATTATTTTAGTGTATTCTCATGTCCTTCTCTCTCTCTAATTTGCATTTTTTTATATTATCCACATATTTTTCAACTTGTTTTATTTCTTTTATTATTTGGACCATATGTGTTAGTGTAACTCTATTTCGCCTTATATTGCAACCACCCTGTATATTTTTCTGTGAATTGGTCACACATTATAAAGTATTTGTCTATTATTTTCTGAATCACCATGTACAACTATTATTCAACACTACACGATGTTGAGACCGCCCTGTATAAGTTTTATTCCTCTCCACCCTATTGACTATTTCTATTTTTCTATTGTTTAAATCACCCTGTATATCCATAATTTTACTGGGCCCAATACGCGAAGTATAAGTAACTACTTATGTTCCACACTATAAGAGGGCTGCCTTTTATATTTCGGGATTAGAGAACAAAAACAAATATTAATCATCGAAAACGGATTTATTGTTTTTCAAAATATTCCCCATCAAGATCTATACACTTTTGCATGCGTTTGAACCAATTGTCGAAGCACTTTTTCCACTCTGAATGAGGTATCTCCAAAACATGCATTCTGAACGCAGCAACCGCTTTTTGCAGGTGTCGAGAAACGTTGACCTCTCAGTTTGTTTTTTACGTACGGGAATAAAAAGAAGTCATTTGGTGACAAGTCCGGACTATACGGCGGATGACTCATCGTTTTGAGTGACTCGATGTTCGAGTGATCAAAAATGCCGTTGTTTGAGCCTATGTGTGAGAGCTCGAATTGTCGTGGTGAAGAGTGATCCGTCTTCGGCGGTTGGTTTTCCTCATTTCTTGGAAGAGAACTGGCAAACAAATGGTTGTGTACCACTCAGAATTGACTGTTCTGCGTTGTTCTAGTGTTACGGTTGTGACATGTCCAGTTTTTCCGAAAAAACAAGCCATCATTTGCTTGGAAGTGCTTCGTGCGCGAACAACTTTTGTTGGATTCGGCTTACCTTGAAACACCCATACAGTCGACTGCTGTTTACTTTCAGGCTCATACGCGTAAATCCACGATTCATCACCTATCACAATGTCATAAACGTGTTTTAAAGCACCGCGATCGTATTTTTTGAGCTTTTCTTATTTATTTAAAAGAGCAAATATTGATATATTACAGGAAACATAGTTGAATTGTAAACTATTTTATGTATCTACATTGTTTGATTTTTCTGCTCCATCAAAATGAGCACAGCATATCTATGTTCCTGGTTGCCATGGCTTTTCATCCCTCCTACAACAAAAAGTTACTGTGTTTCTTTATTGCCAAAAGAAAATATTATCAATTAAAAAATTAAAGATTATGTTAACCTTAAATTTCAATTTATTTTGGAAAGAAAAGTATTTACATGATTAACTTTTCTGATTACAAGAGTTATTGAATCTTATTTTTGTTAACAAAACAACAATTGTGATTAATTTTATGTATTTCGTAAGCACTTTCGGTTTGATGTTTTTCTTTTCATTTTATAGGATAACTAAATTTTAATCTATAACACAGCAAACATAAATCACGACCTTAACAGAACCAGCGTTCCACAAATAAAATACGAGATGGCGTAAATGCTTATTGTCGAAGATACTTTACTAGCGTATAACCTGAAAATATTTCTAGTAACGTTACTTCTTAACAATGGAGCTGTCCATTAAAAGAACAAAACAAAATCGTCTATTGCTACATCAGACTAATCACTCCCTAACAGGAACTAATCAAACAAACAAATATTTATAATCATATACGATTCGATTAGATATGCTAAAAATCCACTATCCGGAAACGCTAGTTGATTTATATACCAGTCTGATTATTCGGTATCTTAATTATTGTATTGATAATATTCGTTCAGATTAATGATCATAAGCCTGTAAAATGATAATATGATCGAATATATGTGCAATAATAAACCATAAATTTGTAATGAACTTCTTTAAAGGCAGCAAAAGAATCGATTAAAGTGTGTCAATGGTATGATGGATAGACCGGATTTCACTAAACATATCAAACAAGGTCGACAAGAGATTGGTTTCCAAATCAAAACGACGAATGAATGAATATTAAGCGGATCATATATTTGACAAATTGTCTGATATGTTTGTTTTAAAATATGCTTTAGCAGTGGTTTAAAGTTTCAGGAAGTGTCTAGTAATGTATGTTTTACAAATAACTAACAAATATGCTCAGATTCACTTGAACTAACATGCTTCTACTTTTCTTTCTTTCTAGCTAGCAGTATATCCAGAAGTCCAAATTTTCAATCTTCATTAGTCTAATCAACATTTCAAGAACAGTAAATTCCTATAAAGTATAAAATAATATTATTGGTCAACAATTAAATTCTATTTTTATTTGGACGCCGAGTAGAACTTACAACCTACCCAATTTTTAACAAATCTAAAATAAAATTTTTGTTTAGCTTGGCACCACATGTTTATGTTTTCTTGGGAATAATACGACAATTGAAACAAAAAACTGTATATTAAAAGAAAAAAACGTTGTCAATGGATTATATGTTGTTCTTTCATGTTTGACAATATATTGCTTGATGCGAGGGCTGCCTTTTATATTTCGGGATTAGAGAACAAAAACAAATATTAATCATCGAAAATCGCTATATTGTTTTTCAAAATATTCCCCATGAAGATCTATACACTTTTGCATGCGTTTGAACCAATTTTCGAAGCACTTTTTCCACTCTGATTGAGGTATCTCCAAAATATGCATTCTAAACGCAGCAACCGCTTCTTCAGGTGTCGAAAAATGTTGACCTCTCTGTTTGTTTTTTACGTACGGGAATAAAAAGAAGTCATTTGGTGACAAGTCAGGGCTATACGGCGGATGACTCATCAAATCGATGTTTTGAGTGGTCAAAAATGCAGTTGTTTGAGCCGATGTGTGAGAGCTCGCATTGTCGTGGTGAAGAGTGATCCGTCTTCGGCGGTTGGTTTTCCTCATTTCCTCGAAGACAACTGGCAAACAAATGGTTGTGTACCACTCAGAATTGACTGTTCTGCGTTGTTCTAGTGGTACGGTTGCGACATGTCCAGTTTTTCCGAAAAAACAGGCCATCAGTTGCTTGGAAGTGCTTCGTGCGCGAACAACTTTTGTTGGATTCGACTCATCTTGAAACACCCATACAGTCGACTGCTGTTTACTTTCGGGCTCATACGCGTAAATCCACGATTCATCACCTGTCAGTATGTCATAAATGTGTTTTGAAGCACCGCGATCGTATTTTTTGAGCTTTTCTTTCGACCAATCGACACGAGCCTTTTTCTGAACTATTGACAACTTGTGTAGGATCCAACGCGAACAAATTTTTTTGACATTCAAATGTTTATGCAATATTGAATGTATGCTGGTCCCACTAACCTGTAAGGTTAACTCAATCTCACGATAGGTCACATGACGATTGCAATATCAGTTCGCGCACAGCATCAATGGTTTCCGGAACAACAACTGTTTTTGGACGACCTTCATGAAATTCGTCTTGGAGTAAACTACGACCTCGATTGAATTCACCATACCATCGATAAACAGTGGTCCTTGATAGAGTTTCATCGCCAAAAATTAAATTAGGTTCATCCATGCACTCTTACTGACTTAATCCAAGTCAAAAGTTATAAAAAATAATCGCACGAAAATGTTCACCATTTAATTCCATTTTTTGGCCGAGATGAATCGTTTAAGTTACTGTAAACAACACATAGCGCTCGTATGTCAAAACGTTCTGAGTACGTATAACCTCAAAAATGTCAAACTTTACGATAGAGCTGTCAGTTGTCAGATTGCAACACTAGGGTTGTCCAATCCCGAAATATAAAAGGCAGCCCTCGTATCTTTGTTTTAGATGTTGTAGCAGTGGTTTAAAATTTCAGGAAGTATCTAGTAATGTAGATTTTACACATACAATTTTACTAACAAAAATTTCGAAATTCACTTGTACTAACACGCTTCTTCTTTCGTTTCTTTCTAGCTAGCAGTGTATCAAGGAGTCCAAATTTTCGATCACCAGTAATCAAATCAACATTTCAAGGACAGTAAATAATCTATAAAGCAAAAACTAATATTCTTGTGCAACAGTTAAATTCTATTTTGATGTGGACGCCGAGTTGAACTTACAACCTACCCAGTTTTAAACAAATCTAAAATAAACTTTTTGTTTAGCTTGACATCATTTCAAAATAATTAATTAATTCTTACAACAAATATTATTATTTTTATGTTTTCTTGGGAATAACACCACAATTGAAATAAAAAACTGCATATTCAAATAAAAAACCAAACCTTTCAAAATCGATTCTGACTTCGTTGTCAACACTGACAGTAACTTCCTAAGGCTGCATTTTAGAGCATATGTTAATAGGGATTTTTTGACTTATTTTAATGAGTTCTATATACAGAAGAAGTTTGGAACTCTATTTTGAAAACACCCTGTATACAGGAGAGTCTGACGGATTAACATAATTCCCATAATAACTTAATCTACATTTTTGTCGATAAGGAGTTTCATTGCGAATTTTCCAATATCAAATAAATTAAGCCAACCACCTACTTAAAAAGAATCATTCTAATCAGTTCATGAACAAAAGAGAAAAATAAAACATATATAAAAAAATATAACCGACTTCCACCTATAACTAAAAAATAATTATAACAAAATACAACTCTAGCAAATAAATAACACATTCAATGTTGTTAGGTACCTAAACATTAATAGGTGCTCATTCTATACAAATTAATTACCTACCAATCTAATATATTTTTGAAGTCGGTGCCAAGCAAATCTAAAATCCTTCATTGCGTACTTATTTACTACTTCATCAAACTTGATTGTTGCTTGGCACCGCCTTCAAAAATATACTAAATTGGTAGGTAATTAATTTGTACGAAATGAACACCTTTTAATGTTGACATTTTTACTTCCTGGGTAGGTACCTAACAACATTGAATGTGTTATTTATTTGCTAGAGTTGTATTTTGTTATAATTATTTTTATCTTTTTAGTTATAGGTGGAAGTCGATTATATTTTTTTAAATATGTTTTATTTTCAACTTTTTAGTTTTTGTTTGAACTCAGGTAGTTTTCATTCTTTATTTTTTATGTATAACCTTAATAGACAGGACCAGGTAACATCAAAATCCTCAACATTTCACAATGATACATTTTCATTTAAATTCACAGGTAAAGGTTTACGAACAAAAGGTACTAGTACGCGTTGACTTAATAAGCCCAAAATATATTTATGCCTTATGGACCACGCCATGTAACCATTTATCAACTTTTTTTGACAACTCTGTATAACTATAGATAATTCCACCCCACCCTATGTACCAACCATCCTGTACATACGACTGCCCACGGACAAGCATAAATTTGTTAGCTGCCTTCTGTAAACTATAGGACGGAGTAGAATCCATCCTATATTTACGGAGTTAAATCCGTCCTATATTTCAACCATAGTAATAACTCCTTGTGGGCTAGCCACATTTTACATTATCGTCCTGTGCAACATTAATTCCTCTCCACAATTTATGCAACTTCTTATGGGCTATAAAAGAAATATGTATAAATATAATTCAACTGCAGCATATATTTCAACCATCCTGTATATGATTTGCTTATGTCCACATCATATAACAGTTTTTTAATTACCCTATTTTTTCCAACACCACCAAACCTCCAGTCCATCCTATATTCCAACCATCCTGTATATACGGCTGCCTACGGACCACTATCATTCTAGTCCGTCCTATATTTCAATCTTCATATAAATGCAACTCCTTCTATCACTTTACTTTGTGATTTTGTTTGCTATAACTAAACAACCTGTCTATAAACGTACCAAATAGCAGTTTAAAGTTTGACACGTGTTGGCACTGAATTTTCTATTAGGCTGGGAGAATATGTAAACCAAAAACACCGTCTTCGCAAAATGGAAAAATTTGCCTGGTATTCAAACAAAACGAGCTTGGTACTCATTGATTTAAGGAGCCGAAAATACTATGCTTTACTACCTATATGCTTGAGATGTACATAGAAAATTTTCAAATTCGCAATTAAAACTTCCAGTGGAAAAGCTGTGGTAGCTTTGGTGTGTCACAAATGTAAAAACACAGTTTTGCACTGTTAAACCAGTTTGGGTTACTCTGGAAACGGCGTTGAGTGTTTAAAATAAAGGTTTGGTGTTAGGGTGCAAAACTGTGTTTTTACATCTAAAACTTCCAGTGCCTAAAATTACCGCACTATTACGTTAGAATTAAAATATTTATGAGAAAATGTCCGTAATGTCATTTCGATAAAATTTTTGAAAAGAATTTTGGAATTTTCGGCGATTTTCTGCAAAACTGCAAGTTGCACGTCGCAGAAAAGTATATGAGATCACCTAAGTATCTTCCGTAATAGATTAAACGTTAAAAAACTATACACATCCATAAGGAGTTATCGAAAAATCGACTAAAATATTAGGGATATTGGTCGATTTCCATGCACGCATGTGTTCATTCACAAATTTTATCACTTTACCAATAGAATTCTTTTCCAAAATTTGAAGTTTCACCAATCCGTATATATACTCTATTAAACAAGTCCATATTCATCCAAAACGGTGCACCACAGGAGAAGAAATCAGGTAACATACATACAAAAAGAAAGCGAAAAAATACGCGACGAATTGATAACCTCCTCCTGTTTGGAAGTCGGTTAAAAAATCTATAGTATATTTTTGTGTAACAAAATTAACAGAAAAGATAACGAAATATGTAAAAATATTACAGAGATGACGTTGCCAGTATCACTTAGCTTTAGTGCTAAAATGCCTAGTTCTTTGGTTTTATGCGTAAACACTTGGTCTTTCCACCTTAAATAGATATTTTGTAAACTGCTGCAAATAAAATGTGAAATCATAACGCAACCCAACAATCCAGAAGAATTCGCGAAAATAAATTGTGTATTCAAAAACCTCAAATTTTATTGGTACTTGTAGTCAATCAGACGAGCTAGCATGAAACAACAAAAATAACACCATTTACGATTGTATTAAATAACATCTATTATACTACAACATCTGAAGACCTTGAAATGGATTAATTTTTTTTACGCGATAATCATCTGTGGAGTCCATGGCAAGATCAATGTAGTAGCAACAAACTTTGCTAACCAAAACCACAATAGTGGTTTACAATTATAATAAAGTCCTGCTTGGTAAATTTACAAATTAGTGTAAATCTTCTCAAACTCATCAAAATATTTATGGGTTTCAATCACGATCTGCCAAATATCTGCAAAAAACAACATTGCTAAGAATATGGAATTAATTAAAAGAACGTAGATAGAATTTATCTTTATTGTCAAGAAGATACAGACGCACGAAATAAATATTAAATACAATTTTACGATGTTCGTCAATACCAATTCATTAAATGGCACGATTGTTTTCAACCAACTTCCACGACTAAATGTTTTTTTCCTTGCAACGAATAATTCATTTAATTACGGATTGAACACTAAATGTTATCTTCTTTTAGATTTCATTCAGCAGGATACGCGTGTACCGGGATGTAGTTCTTATTGTAAGATTACGTAACTAACTCAACAGTACTGATCTAGTGCACCGTTTATGTATTGTTGTTGCTCACAAGTACAACCTTGACGTGGCATTTTACCGTTTGATTTCCTTTTGTACAAATAGTAATTTATATTCTCCTTTAATTAATGTTATATCCTAAATAATTTTTTGTAGGACTGAATCACTGTACATTTATTTAAATCTATTATTGTTTTGGTAAAACATAAATGCTCTACATATGAACGTCGATTTTATTGAGTTCGTATAGCTATGTAATATTGGGAATTGTACTCGATTTCTGATATGTCACAGGACAGCCACAATTCTTTACGTCTCTGTATATTACATCTAGGTATGTCTTGGTGCTCATGTTTGAAATGTGAGAAGAATGATGACACTGCGACCATTATTTTGCACGGTTTATGGGGGCATTTTCTGGGCATTCTCGATTGGGATGGTACAGCTAACCGGTAGTATCAATTGGTTCCATACACCGCTCTGTTTCGTATTCATTTGACAAATCATTTTTTCTGTTAAACAATTTTTGCAGTTCGGATTTCGACAATTGAAATAAATCCTCGACCGTCCCCACCGTTGGTTTGGGAAGCTGCGTTTTGTTCGAATCTGCAATAATTGAAGCCGCTGTCGAGGAGGGAATTGCTGTTGTATCTGTAAGATCGGCCTATGCTTGGTTTGTTTTTGATTTTGTTCAGAAAATCCGTGGTAACTTTGTTTTGTATGAATATCGCTAAGACTTTACATATTACACATGTTGATCAGTTTTTTAATGACCTCTGTATCTTTTTTTAAGATCAACGGAACACATTGAACAATACTGATGTTGAAAAGGGCATTGAAACAATGGTGCACATTCTGGTATTTTCCCCACATACTATATTTGACCATAGTTACCCAGTGGTGATATCATCCATTGTTTTATGAGAAAATGAACATTTGAAAATAGTGAATATACATTTTATCTTACAGACCTAACGAAAAATGTTGTATTATTTTGATGATTGTCAAATTTGAAGTTTCTCGGGATAATTTTCTTGAACGATTGTCAACTGATTTTTGATAATGATCATTCGACTTCGACAGTAATAGTAGTTGGAAAATTCAGGTCTTCATGTATTCCCAACACGGCAAATTTTGAAAATTGATTTGATGAAATGATAAAAACTCGAATTGACTGTTAATATGAAGAGTGGAAAGATAAGTATGAAATTTGGATGACACAATAATTTTTTGTACAAACTCTGTGTCAACCTGCTCTATGTACATTTAAGAGGCTTTACGATAGGTTACGCAGATATGAATGTTTTACTAAACCACCAAAGGAACGTAATGAAATAACCGAAGCAGTGCAAATAAATGTTTTGGCAATGGTAAATCAGAATCCATCTACATCAACTCGTGAGATTGCGGCAGAAGCTGGCACAGCTCAACGAACTGTAGTTAAGGTACTGAAAGCGCACAAGTTCCACCCGTACAAACTTTCAGTTTCTCAAACTTTGCATGCTAGTGACGAACATTGACGTATTTTGTTGTGTACATGGTTTAGAGACATGTGCCCTGATAATCCACAGTTCCCATTAAAGGTGTTATGGTCAGATGAAACTAGATTTACTAAATGCGGTATTTGCAATAGACACAATGAGCATATCTGGGCTAAAGAAAACCCTTTCCATGTAGGACAAAGACGACCCCAGATAAAATTTGGGTTTAATGTTTGGTGTGGTATCATAGGGTCTACTATTCTGTGGCCCTTTATCTATGACGGATCCCTTACTGGGGAGCGCTACTTGCATTGCTTGTAATACACTTTTCAAGACATGTTGCATAATTTGAATTTGAGAACTCGTTTAGAAATTGAGTGGGTCCAACATGATGGTGCACCTGCTCATAACTCGTTATTAGAAAGACAACACTTGGATAACTCTTGGATAGGAAGAAATGGCCCACCTGAATGACCAGCCCGATCTCCCGATTTGGCAGTTATAGACTTATATTTATGAGTGCGCAAAAAACAAAGTATACAAAAGAAAGTATGAGACAGTTGGTGACCTGTGAGGAAAGCGGTAATGTCAATCTTAAAAAGATGCAATTTTTGTCTAAATAATAATGGTGGACTTTTCGAATATAAATTGTAACCATTATTATATACTTTAATTTCTTAAGTTTTTAGTAACCTACTTATTTAGTTTTTTCGTTTTATCGGATATACCTAATAAAAAAATCGTTCAATGTTTTTTGGAATAGTTATTAATAAATCAACCTATTTCATGACTACCTACGTTAAATGTGAAAATAAAAGAGAAAAGCATCCATAAGTCCGTTATTTTTATCCGTTATTCGGGATACAATTCCCTTCAATTTTGATATTTATACTCAAAAACAAATGAGCTAGAGGGATTACAAAACTCCAAAAGTGTCATTAAATAGGGCCAGTAAAACTGCAAATCTTTCCCAATTTAACCATTGCTCTATCTCCGCTAGTTTCCGAGATCTCCATACTAATCATCACCCTGTAAAATTGTTTCTTCCAAAATTCGAAATTTGGGAAATTTTTTATGATATTTGGGTATTTCTATCGAGATATGTGTAGAAATTGTAATATACTTTGGCAACGCTGCATTCCATATTTTTGACACCGTATTTTGGAGGAAATAAAAAGCGGTATAAAGTATGTAATTAAGAAATTAGGAACAAGTACCTATATAGAAATATAATATTAAACTTAGTTTACAATTTGATAAACAGTTTAAAATTACTTATAACATTTTCCGTCCCAGTGACTCAGCTAATAATGAAAGGCAATTTATTTGATGTAAACGACCAACTTAAATGCCATTTTTTACAGCGTGGCATATATGATACACATCATAGCTTAAAAGAGAAAACAAACAAGTGATGGTTGCATGGAATTCGACGTAATTCCCCACTGAAACTTTCATCGAAACACTATAAAAGATCCACCAGACGTTGTCGACTATACGCAGTAAAAAAGTCAAAATTCATACGTCACCACGATTGCGATATGCAAATATCCGGTTCATGGTGGAATCTGAACGACTTTCGGTTTCAATTGATCAAAATTCCATCAGCCGTTTTTTGTGTTACCAAAGGTGATTTATGAATAATTTTTGTATTTCGAAATGTAGGAAAAAAAATACAGGAAATGTTTGTCATTTTGGGCTTTCGATGATTTTAGATTCACTTTTAACCGACTTCCAAATAGGAGGAGGTTATCCATTCGTATGCAACTTTTTGTTTATGTATGTAGGGCGATTATTCAAAAACGGCTTGGGCAATTTTGATAATTTAAGCTGCATTGAAATAAGGAATATTACAGAAATGTACCATATAATTTTCTATAATGGCAGATTTATTTTAAATTGTACTCTACAAAAACAATTTCAGTTAAACATCATAAGTATCGACCTTAAATGCCAAGATATGCTATAAAAGTATATCATACACGGTGTTTGAAACTGTTTTGATTTTGATTCATTTGAAGTCAGTTTCTTTTTGCAACGGAGTTCTGTTACGGGGCTTACAGTCGAGAGAAATTGTAGAAAATATTCCATTACTGTATTGAAACGTATGTGGATTCGCGAATATTAATATTTTTATATTTTTATTTTAATTTAATATTTCGTTTAATATTCTTACATTCTTATCTTAATTTAATATTTCTTTATTTTTGCTCATTAATTTATTATTATTATATTGTGAAATAATTGTAAAATTGCTTTGTAAATGGGAACCTGTTGGGCAATAAATGCTATCATTATGTATAAGCAGTTCCGATATTTGAATTTTAGGGCGGGTATGACGTAGTTATAGAGATAGGTTGCATATACAGGGTGGTTGAAATAAATGGTAGAGTAAAATTATAGTTATGAAATCTGGTTCAAAAATGTGAAAAATTTGGTTTTTTAGTGTAGGACATGAGCAGCTGCATAAATAACATTTAAAAGTGTGGAGAGGATTTATATTTATACAGGGTTTAATGTTGGATTCTAGTTGCACAGGGTGGTTCAGAAAATGATACACAAAAGATTTATAGTGGCTGACCAGAAGCATATACAGGGTGGTTGCAATTTACACAGAATTTGTCCAAATAATAAAACAAATAAAATCACTTAAAAAATAGGTGGAATAATATAAAAATCATTTTGACGAATACAAATATATTTAATTTTTTTTTAATGAATATTTTAAAATATATTTAAAAAATATTTCAAAAAATTACCCATTTCCCCTTTATTCCCAAACTATAAGACCTAAATATTTAAATTAAACGGAAAATAAAAAAAATATTTTTACCACATCATGCAACACACCAAATGAAAGGGTTCATTATGAGGAATACAATATATTTTTTTCATATATTTAAAATTAATTGTTTACAAGATATTAACATAAAGATTTAACAAATTCTCATTTCTCGCTTTATTTCCGAAACTATACTACCTAAAATTCTTAAAACAATTAGGGGTACTGGGGCTCACATGAAATTTATAAGAAAAATTATTAGAAAACCCCCGTAGTAATTTTAGGGACAAATTATACAATTAAATGGAAAATAAAAATTAAATTTTCAAACGCAGCATGTAATATATCAGATAAAAGGCTCATTATGATAATGACAAATATATCAAATTTTTAATCATTGTTTAAAAGATATTAACAAAAATATTAATCATCGATTAATTCCCACTTTAGAAACTATACTATTTAAGTTTTGAAAAATATATTTTATTTGTATTTTTAAATATTTGAATAACATATTTAATAATTTATAATTTAAA
>JAVLUE010000076.1:0-103270 GCA_034190945.1 Octodonta nipae | reverse complement strand
AAAAAATTTTTTATGAAAAAAGAAAGCCGGGAAAGTGCATTATCACCTACGTGAAATTTCCAAACATGAACGCGATCGATGACGAAACAAAAGTGAAATGGAAGAGAACAAAAATAAAACTAACAACAGTCTATGTAAACGATTGTTCACACTCAACAACAACAACCATGACCTAGTAATAAATTTAAAAAAATTTGGCGATATGGAGATGGGAGCGATGCGAATAAGCGAAACATCGATCGAACGTCGATTCGGCATTTCACGATTCACTCTTCATGCTGTCGGTTGGAACAAACTATTTGTTGAACAATTTTCATTTTTGTCCACTTTGTGTTTCTTTAGAAAAAATCAATAACAGCAACAACAACAAAAACATCATCTGAGTTTTGAGAGAGCCATTTTGTTTTCAATTATTCTACCATTTCGACATCACTTGTCAAAAATTCAATCAAACGGTTTGGGTTGTTTGACGTTGTTCACACACACGCAAACACAGCCTAGCATCTTGTTTCAGCATTGTTTAGCTGCTGGGCAGGTACATTACCTACATTATTTCATCGATCACCAGGTCAACCGCAAACAAAACAACAACAGCAACTTCAAGGTTGTGTACATTGTGTTGTACGGTAATTTTCTCTTGCTGGCCACACAACACCGAAACATCAGGTGAGTGATTCTTTTCTATTATGATTTTGTGATGGTGAAGAACGGAAAAACCCGCAGAATGAACTCTCCATTGTATGCCAGCGGTCTAGGTGAGAGGTGTACCAGAACTTTCCCCGAAGATTGAAATTGTGTTTTTTTTTTATTGAAATGAAACAATGTCAACATACGAACACACCACGATGACATTCATGTTTTTGCATCACTTGAAGGAATGCAATAGTTGAGCAGAAACTACGTTAGCTATTTTAAACTTTTGCCACTCAATTTACGTTGTGACACATAAATTTCTTCTGTGTCATTTTTCCGTTCTGTTTTTTTTTGTTACTTGCTTTATAACAATTAATAACATACCGCTTGTTACAGTGTGCAATCGATTTTTTACTCGAAAAAAAACAATGAAGTTTCCAATGGGAAATAAAGAAGAGAAAGATCGTTTGGTTGGGAGAAACAACGTTCGATGTTCTATACGAAGTGGTCGAGGTCATCTCCAAGTGGTAACCAATCGGAAACGATCCATCTATGTTGAATTGTTGAACGATCAGTACGCTGTTTTGACCTTAAAAACGGAGATTGTTTGCACCACTGTGAGGCATCGATTCAATGGTAAACTTCATTCACGTGAAACGATTCACCATAATTCGGCAAATCTTGGTCACGTTTCACGATACGTCAGTGTGGATTTAGTCAAATTGATATTTATCGAAGATATAAAAAAAATTGTTCAAGAATTTCAATCTGGTAAAAGTTTAAATCAAATCAGATATTCACGATGGCCATCGGTTTCTTCACAACCAAAACTACTAGGATCTTCAGCGAAACAGCAGAACAACCCAGTGTTGCCATCCTCCGTCTCATCATCGAGATTCTTCCCATTCAAGTTTGGTTTAGATTTTTTCAAATTGAGAAGCTCGATCTACTATTCAACGCATAAAACAACAAACTTTTCGACTCGTTTCATCAAAAACATCAGCTCGATGCTTGGCTTTTGACCAACTTTTCGGGCATTCTGTGGTATTTTTTCAATTTCCAATCATCCTTTTCAATATCTAGTCTATATCAAATTCATCATAAAAAAAATTCGTTTATTTCATCAAAACAGAAGATTTCATTTTTTAAGAGATTTCAAATTCGATTTCGTTCATCGTTCGAATGATGGGCAACTTTTGAGCCTCGTTCTTCAATTGATCACGCATACGTTTATGGGTTAGAACCAGAAGCGGATAAATGCCAACCTGATTGGCTGCCGTGGCAGCCGAAGCAGATTTTGTCAAGAAAACCACATCGGATGGTGATTTTCCAATCCTATTCAACACCGATTGAAATGTTTTGGTTTCCGTTAATGGGCCAACTGATGAATCAAAATAATCATCGATCAATAAACTCATATCACCATTATTTGTTCTCGACATGAAAACTTTGTTCGCTTCGGACCAGCCTTGACTCAATACGTAGAGCTCGATGTTGTAATCGCATCGCCATTTTTTCATTTGAATAGCCACATCACAGTAGATTGGTGTCACCAAAAGACCTTTGTTATATCCATCAAACCAACAATGGAATCTTTTTTTTTTTAATGAAAAGAAATTTTCTGTTGTGTTATCGATGAAAATCTCGAGTATTTTCAATATTGTTACATTTATTACATTATTTGACTATTAAATCGTTTGTTCATCTTCGAAAAGTTCAATTTAAGTCATTGATTATCAATGCTGAAATCATCTGATTGAACAAACACCTATCTAGGACCTTGATTGGACAAAACAAACCTGAGTTGAGCAAAGGCCAAGCAATCTTTATTATTGTCAAGTAAATGATGGATCAATCTTTCAACCTCTTGTGGAACATCTCCTGGTAAGTTTTTCGATTCCGATATTGGTGGCCAACCATTTCGTTGGGCGGTGGTTCGTAGCATGTTGATGTCACGCATCACTTGTTTGTTACCCCAATTGTTTCCAACAAAAACTTTTATACTTCTTCGGAGATAGGTGACCAAAACTCGTTCGACGAATGTGGTGTTTGAGGCCGTTCCACAAATGTCGAAAAGAACGGCACGAGGTTTCTTCAATCGTATTTGTGGCATCTTGTTGGCATCAGTTTTTTTTCAGTCTTTCTTCGAATGCAACAAAGTCATTTTATACGTCGGTTTTTTTCTCATCATTCAATTATAAATAACCAAGTTAAAATAGAACTTTTATTCGATTACAAAAGAAAAATCAATTTTCAAAGTATTTACAAAAATCCACCATTTCTGAACAATCGACGGAAATATTCATCCTTTATCAAATCGTTGAGCTCCTTCTCGATAGACAAACCGATTTCTGGTTTATCAAAATCTTTATCCTCTTCATAATGCAAGTCTTGTTGGTTTGAAGATTTTTGTATAGGAGTTTCCTGGTCCTCTTTGATCAATCGATCATTTTGCCTATCGATTGTTCGATCAATTCGATATCGATTGTTTGGGTAGCTTTCCTCTTCGACAAAGTTTTTGTTTGATTTTGGTTGATTCATAACGATTGATTCGGGCGATTTTTTTGGAACTTGAAAATTATTTCCCAACAGTGAATAGGTGTTTTCATTTTTCTTCTCAACCATTTTAGTTCGAGTTTTGTTCGATGCCCGAACAGGAACGTAAACATTCGATCCACTATCAATCATAAACTTTTATTAATTGAACCATAATTACAGATAACTTACTTTTGAGATTGATATTCAACATCATCGATTTCATCTTTTGGCTCGTCAGCTTCAAGTTTGGCAACATTGTACTGGTTCATCGATGTGGCATCTTGATAAACATTTGCAATCGATGCATTACGATTGATACGATGACGATCAAAAATCGAAGCCAGCGGTGAATTATCTAAAGATTGAAACCAAAAACGACTCGACGACGATGGTGATGTCGTTTGAGAAGGTTTTAAGAAGAGAAAATCTCGATGAAACGGATTCAAGATCGAATCTATGGAAATCGGTGATAGAAGCAAAACGAGAATTAAACTTTTCAATGACATTTTAAAGACATTCAAGACATCCATGAAAATCAACATAAAAAATAAACAAAAATTGATTATTCTGTTCCAAAAAAAAAAAAATCAAATTTGAAAGAATCGTTTCATTGAAAAACGTGAAACAACTTGATGGACATTTTCTTCTTGTCGTCGTCTTCTTGTAGTAGTAGCATCAATAAATTAACAGCAGTTTTTTTTAGTACCACGAAATTTCTTTGACCATCACATTTCAGAAATTAATTAACAGCAACAGCTAAAACGAACGTTTTATGGCCAAGAGATTTAGAAAATTTGAAACACAAATTTGACAAAGTCACACTGTCGTCACATTACAATCAAAAAAACATTTGAACACACCACCACCAAACTTGAAACTGGAATCTTCGTTTTTTTCCAACCATTATTGATGGAAAAGAAGAAACGTTCGAGGATTCAAACATGCACACACGCACACTCACACAGAAACAGACAGATTTAATCTGTGTGCGTGTGTCACTATAGTTGATGTCACTTTTTCACCACTATTTCATTTCTCCCCTATTATATTCAAAATAATGATGATAATAATAACCATCTTTACAGGTCTGTGTCTATTTTCTTCTTATGAAGACAGAGTGTTTGCTCATCTTGATCATCAATGATGAAATTCACAGGCGATTATTTCGTTTTAGTTTTTTTTTCACGACTCTGGCCACACATTCATAACACATTGATGGTGGATGGAAATGTTTGGGATGTTGATGGAACAAAGGAAAGGAGATGTCATCCCTAAAAGTCGACATTGTTTCGGGTGACAAAACAACAACAACATTGTGGAAGAGTTTGAAAAATCGTTTTCGAAGCGATACATCTTCTAATCATCGTATCTCCTAACTAGTATGTTATTAAGCTCGATGTTATTGTTAGGCGATGTTTGATGATGTGGATTTTGTGTGTAATTTCCATTTTCCAATTTTGTGATTGCAGTGATTTCTTTGACAAAACAATCATGGCTCAAATCTTTGTCATATTGTTTCATTCATTCGCTCGCTCGTTTGTTCATGAAAACATTCAATGACATGGCATTCCACCAATACCTCTTCGAGTTTCTGTTCTCGAGAGCTGGCAAGTATTGACACACAAAATTGATTGAAACAGATGATGCAAAAGAATTGCATTTCTTTGAAAAAAAAAAAACAAAAAACTCTCCTTGTTTGATATTGATAATGATGATCGCTATTATCATGTTTCATATATGCACATTTATTCAATTAGAATTTGAGAAATAAAATTTGAGACAAATTCATTAAATCAATCAATCAAAATGGTTCCAAAACAAAAACCTGTTCCTTTTTCTCGTTTTGATCGGCTAATGTTTGCCCAGATTTGGTGAGCATCTGATAAGTCTTGAAATGATCTCGCACCGGTTTTGGTGGATAGATTTTACGCCCACAGTATCCATCTTTTTTATGCCAAGCCCCTGAACGAGGACGAATGCCCATCCATCGTGTTCGCTGAGGGCACATCCAATTCCATTTGTCATAGTGAGGATTGGAGCATCGTCCCACCGTTACCATGCAAGTTTGATCGATGCAAAACTCACGTTTACCCCTACTTTCAACTAGGTAGTTGCGTCGACCAATACGCCGTACTAATTCGGCGCATTGACCAGCTCGTAAAATTGTGGTTTTATGGTGATTAGGGAATATTTGAACATTGAAAACATTAGTTCCTATAGGCAGCGCTCCAATCGGATGAGAATCTCCTTCACGTGGCCGAACAGGATTTCTTGGGATATCGGCAAATGTTCGAACCACATCTCCGACTTGCATTTTTTCCGAAGCGACTATCCAACGAACTTTATCACCTAAGAAAAACTCGTTTGAATTTTTGAATAAAACTTTAGATTACTTACCGCCAGCTACCAGAGCTAATTTAGTCGTTCTCAGAGGATCATAACGAACATTGAAAACTTTTTCTTCTCGTGGAGAGCCATCCTCGTTGGCTGTTCGACTGTAGTCTATCCAACGAAAGTATTTTTTGTTGCCACCACCAATGGTTTTGACAACTGCGCGGCCTGTTTCCGGATCACGGCCACCAAGTTTTTGAATTTTTAAAGGCATTATAGTGTACTTTCCATCTGGTGGGTAAATGGGTTTCCAATTGTATTTCGACGACTCTGGCCTTTTCATTCCATGTGGCACTGGATGAGGATGACCACGAATAAATGGAAATACTCGATAGAATTGATTTTGAACCAGAGTTGTGGTTCGACAGAACAACAAACGATTAGATAAATTAAACAATGAATTCAAATTTGAATTCATTTTCCCCAATCTGTGTGGATCCACTGAATGATCAAATGAAAATAAACAAATGTTAGATCACATGAAAACTCGGGTTTTTCAACCCAATCATAGATGGCATTGTTAGCTAAAATGTTCTCAACAACACGTGATATAATTGATATCTGAATTTTTGGTTTCTGTTTTTTTTTTTCATTATCATTGTTCTATTTTCTTTTTTGCTCATCACTTTTTGATAATAACTCATTTTTGAAAATAATGGATACCAGTAATTTGTCTTTGACACAACGGGCCGAATTAATTGACAATGTAAAGGAACAAATCGCCGTGGCCACTGTTCAAGAGTTATTAGCAAAAATAACGGATAAATGTTTTAACAAATGTGTTCCCAAACCGGGAACATCGTTGGACAGTTCCGAAACGAAATGTCTAAATCATTGTGTCGATCGTTTCTTTGATTCATTCAATTTGGTTTCGATGAGTTATGGCAGTAGAGTTCAATCGGAATCCAGCCGATTTAGCTGAGTTTGTAAGTTGGCTTAAATTGAAAATTTTAAGTTCTCATTTTGTTTTTTCTCTAAAATTTAGGTTTATCATTATTTTTCTTTGTCCAGAATATGGAGAAAGGCATAGTTTTATTGTATACATTAGTTTGTTTTTGATATTAAAAAAGAATTCTGTTTACTCTTTTTAGAATCTGTGTTCAATTAAAAAAAAAAATTAAACTCTACGATTCTATTAAATTATTTATTCAAATAATTTAAAATGGAAAGCATTTTGTTAAAAATTCGAAAAAAATTCAAAGTTTATCTCTTCGAAGAAAAATTATTCATTTCTCACGATTTTTCGAATTTTTTTCTTGAATTTAATGACCGTTGTTTCGGGCTGTGATTTCAGATAAGATCCCAGTTTTCACAGTTAAACAAATTACACAGAATAAATGATTAGTTGACCTGTCTCTTTTATTCGTATTTGAATATTCAAACTCTAACCTGTTTCAATTCGGATAATTGCTTTGAAATTAACGTCTGATAACAAGCTGAAAAAAAATCCTGATTTGAAATGGTCTTAATTTTTTTTTCTCTGGGTTTTTTTTGAAATCTAAAATAAAAATATCGAGTGATCTAGATCAGAATGATCTTTTTGAATTTTCGATTTTTCAAATTTGGCCAGAATTTAAATGTTTCAATTATTTCAAAAGAATTTTTCAGTCTCAACATTGTCTTCAAGATGTCGCTAACATGCTTGAGCACGTGTTTTCAATCACAGCATGCTCATTGGCATATATTGTTGATGGAATATTTTCTTCAAATTTTTTTAGCCTTTCCAATCCCGAACAACGATGGCCAAATCAATCAAGGATAAAGTTTGATTAACAAGATTCGTAAACCGAGAACCCATAAAGGAAAACGGTTTTTGGCGAAACGTGAACCACAGCTGGTAGAAGATGTGAAAAAAGTAGCTTTCTGCCGATGTTCAACCGCCGATCAGAAATGTGTTCAATTGTTGAAAAATTTGTATCTGCTGAAGAAACCGAATGCTGTATATTTGAATCGTAAAGAAACGTGGCGTCCGTTCGAAGATGTTTCCAAATTGGAGTTTGTTGTGGAAAAAAATGATTGTGCTTTATTCGCTTACGGATCTCATTCGAAAAAACGTCCCCACAATTTAATAATTGGTCGAACATTCGATGGACGTGTTTTGGATATGGTTGAATTACATTTCGAAAATTTCATGTCATTATCAGACTTTCATATTTCGAAAATTCCCACTGGTACCAAACCACTTATTTTGTTTACTGGCGAGTTGTTCGACACGTCTCCTGATTATCAGCGTTTGAAATCTTTGTTTTTAGATTTTTTCGTTGGTCCTGATGTTGATAGAATAAATCTAACTGGTTTTGAACATGTGATACATTTCATTGAAAACGAACAAACCATTTACATGAGATCGTATCGAATTTATTTGAAAAAATCTGGAGTTAGTCAACCTCGCGTGGAAGTTGATGAAATAGGACCACGAGTCGATTTTACCCTGAAACGTACTAGCTTCGCATCTAGTGATCTTTTCAAGAAAGCTCTAAAAAAACCAATTGAAATATTGAAACAGCAAGGCCAAAAACGCAAGATCGAAGAGAGAAACATTAGCAAGGATGAGCTAGGCTCAACACTCGGTCGTATTCATATGGAACGACAAGATTATTCCAAATTAAAACTGAAAAAAGGCAAAGCGTTCAAAGCTAAAGTTGCCAAAATGGAATCTGTTCCAATACCGTGAGCTCGATTTAAAAAAATAGGTTTTTTTTGAAGAATTTTGTTTTTATACCTCGTTGTTTGTAAAAAATTATTCAATAAATTTCATATATAAAAAACACTTCAGAAATATTCTATCAATCTCTCGCTGATTGATCCAAAAGCCATTGAACTTAAATGAAATCAAATGGCTGTTTCTGCCAGTTATAAAAGGCTGACAAAAAAAATCAAAGAAAAATCGATTTACTTTTCACACACTGGTCATTCAATGAGAGGTTTGGGATTTGAGGTGAAAAGTGGTCAAAAATTGATCAAAAAACAATCGAATCGTAGTACATTGAAAAAACAGTCTCTGATTAAAATCTAATCGAAACTCAAAGTTCAATTTTTTGCTTTATCTTTCAATCATTTCAAACGGATTTGTTCGATAAAAGCACCAACCAGTTACTCAAAAACAGAGGCCAAAAAAAAGAATCATCACATTGAGAGAAACGTTAAACTACACTAAAGAACATTTTATTTAGAGAATTAAATACTCATTCCATTTAGGTACATCGATAAAGTTTACAGCTTTTGTGGAGAACATTCTTCTTGCAATCATCGTTGCTTCGGCAAATCTTATGTTTACTTGGCACGCAAACACTGTTCTTACATTCGTAGTAGAGACCAAGATTTATGCAATCAATGTGGTAATTACATTTGCTCGAATTTCCAAAACACTGGCCGTTCACGCAACGATTCCCATTGGCACCACAATCCGAATCGTAGACACAGGCCGAACCCAAATCGATCACCAAAACCAGAGCAACCACCAAAGAGATCAGCATTGATTTTCGGTTCATTTTTGTTTGAAAATTTTTTGTTATGAAAGAAAAACTCTAGAAACTTAGGCAATTTATAGGGAAAGAGAGAGTCCAAAAATCTGGTTTATCAAAAAAGAAACACTCTTTGTGGTTGCACCACTTGGTTGTTACACCTGTGCGTTGAACGATCGTAAGCGATGCAAGGCAACAACTATTGATTTTCAGAAAAACAATTTTCAAGTGTTTTCAATCATTTATTGTTATTCAATAATAGGAAAGATGCTTAAAATTTGATAACCAACAGTCGGAATAACATCGAACTGGTAACCGTATCACAATAATGATGATAACCACCGCAACCAAATCCAATTCAATTGGGCGATCAAATTATTCCAATTGATCACTACGGCAAAGCTATTGATACGTTCGTTGATTCGGGAAATTTGATAAAAGAAAACCTCGAATGAGATTGCCAACATGATCTCTCATCGAAAAGTTGCTTCAAATTAATATTAATTTGATTAATTATTTTTATGAAAACAAAAGATCAAAGTATCAATTGTGAGTTGTTGTTGATGTTTCAAAAAAAACTTGAAATAAACTCTACTTGATCAAGTTATTAAGCGTAGGTGATTTACTGTGATGGAAACCAGATAATGGTGATTATCAAAGAAGACATTATTTTTAAGCATTAAATCTATGAACTGGATCTATTCTTTTGTTGTCCTCAAGTTTCAAGTCACAAGCTTCGGTAAATGGTTGAGATAAATCAAACCGACTAGAAAGCGAGTGAATCTGAATGAAAGCTATCGTTCATAGTGCTCTTGTCCAAACTTGGTCAATGCAAAATCTTTAAACTTCTTCAGCAATGAGAAGAAGATACATTGATGATAATAACAAGAAGAAGAAGAAGATTTCTCATCAGTTAAAGATTGCCAAGTACCGATAAACCAAACTAACAAGAGTGGGCAGTGGTTTTAGTGTGGTGGGTGTAGGATAAAAAGAAGAAGAAACTTTTCATACACGGTGGGCGATTGTTGATTGATCCTTCTGAAAGTCAATTATAATCACTTGGGTCGTATACTTGAGCAAAACTAAATACCTGCTCACCTTGGGCTTCGAACAAGGTGGTTTTTTTTTCAAACATAACACCTGCATCATGTCTACCTTCATCTTAAACCTAAAGTTTTTCTTCTTGAAGTATTGAAATATTGGCGTTTGTTCAGTTTGATCAATCACAATCAATGGCAATCTCATCAATTTTGGTCTCTCATGGGATTCTCAATGGAAGATGAAGATCATTTGAATCCTTGAATTTATTCTAATCATCCAAACTTATCTATTCTGCAACAATCTTTATTCATGTTGCAACCCAAATCTCCTGTATTTTACCTATATATCATTTGATGGTGATGGTAACCAACAACAACAAGAAACATTTATTATCATTAATTATTTATTTATTCTCAAGGCTGTTAACATTTTAATTTCATTCAGTTCAAATGTGAATCTTTGAAAAAATTTCGTTACTTTTTATGTTATTCGAAGACTTTCGATGGAAAATTCGCAATCCAGGTGACCACACAATGGCCGGGAATCTAAGAGTTTAGTAATGTAGCACTGGTGTCAGCGTTGTTCGCTTGCTCTGCTTTAGTTCGAAAGGAACAAGGAAGTTTTTTTTTCTACAAACGAATCGATAGCCATCTAAAGAAGAGAGATCTTTTTCTTTTGCTAAGTGCTTCTTTTTGTTGATTGATTGTTGAAACACAAACACGCATACAGGTTACACACCATCAAGACTGTGAAGAAATGCCCAAAAAGGTATCTTCTCTTCTCCTGCTTCTTCTTGTTCTTCAGTGATCATAATCTTGCAATCTCATGTTTTTGGTATAAAAATGAAAGTTTGCCTGTTCGATGGTATGTCATTCGATCGAACACACGCAGCAACCATGAAATCTTTCATTTTTGGTTTTTTCTCTGTTTTTTTCGTTCTGTTGGTGGCCAACAATTTGGCTTGGGGCCAACAACCGGTGTTGGTTCAACCACAACAACCAGTGGTGGTTCAACCTCAACAACCATACATTGTCCAACCACAACAGCCATACGTCATTCAACAGCCCGGTGTTCAACCTGGTCTCCAGCCCATCGTCATTCAGGCTTCCAATCCTCAGGTATCCGGTTGTAATTATCACGTCGATTGTCTACCATTGGGGCTATACTACGAATGTAAGAAAGCCAAATGCGTTCCAAGCGATCATAAAATCTGTCGAAGCGATGCCGATTGTAAGAAGAACACTTTGAATAAACGATGCATCAGCTATCGGTGTAGTTTTGGAATCTTCTAAACAAAAAATTCAATTCATTCTTTTTTTTTTCCAAACGAACATTTAAAATTTAAAAAAAAATTTGTTTAAGAAAAAAAAACTCAATTTTTTAGTTAATTTTTTCAACAAAGGACAGAAAGACATTGTTTCATGTCATTGATGTCTCAATGTTGTT
This sequence comes from Octodonta nipae, assembly GCA_034190945.1. NCBI lineage: Eukaryota > Metazoa > Arthropoda > Insecta > Coleoptera > Chrysomelidae > Octodonta > Octodonta nipae. The sequence goes on along the minus strand of JAVLUE010000076.1, from coordinate 91,757 downwards.
GTTGTAATGCACGCTTTCATCATTGACATTGTCATTGATGATAATCGTAAACAAACCGCAACAAAAAAACTAAGAAGAAGAAGCAAAGAATTTCTTCCCATCAGTGCAATTCGACAGAACAAAGACAACAACAAGCCGAGCGAGCGAACAAATTGACACCAAGTTTTTTGGCTCGTTGGGTTGTCAAGTCTCGCAATGTAATAATAGCTGTGTGCGATTCGTTTGATTGGTTTAGTTCGCTTTTTGGTTTCGAAAGTTTAGCCAAAAGAATTTCCGACGTAAAAAAAAAAAAAATTAATGAAATCCGAGATGCGAGGGAGAGAGAAAGAGAGAATTACCCGAATATAGCGCGAGAGATTGTATTATTTTAGGTGAAATTATTTTTAAACTTGCCACTAGTTTGTATTTTTCTTTGAAATAAAAAACACGAAATTGCATATCATTTTAGCGAAAACTTAGTTGATGGTAGAATTGGCTGGTTAAACCATTTGTTCATCAGTTTTGATCATCGTTGAATTTTGTTGTTTGTAGATTTTCTTCGAATAAATCGAAAACAATGTCCAATTTGTTTAATGATTCCTTTGATTTGATCAATGTGATGACTGGTGAAGCGGCCGGTCATTATTACAATGATACCGCTCGTTCGGTTCCCGATTATGCCGATGGCTGGTACATTCGCCGTGCCAAACAAAACCAAGGCGGCATTCGAGAGATGTTGATCGATTTGAAACACCGAAAAAAACAACTGGAAGGACTGCATCAAACCGAGACCCTTTCACATAGGCCATTGGACACTGGTTTCTGTACGGCCGATGATGTCTCCAAGCTTCCACATCTTGATTATAAGCACAAGAAAGGCCGATTCGAGCATCTCTACCGAAAACACCGGTAATTTCAACAATTTTCGGGACATTTGTTTTTGGTTTTTTATTTTCTTAGTTTTCTTCAATCAATCAATCAATGTAAATAAAATCTGAATAAGAGAAAACAAAAAATTAATCAGTGTTTTAGCATGATTTGAAATAATTTCAAACTCGATTAATTCGATTAATGTTTTTTTTAACTACACTATACTTACTCGATTTTTAATTTCAAAAATAAAATTAAAAAATCTTTTGTTGTTGATCAGTGTCTTCTTCAGTTTAACTTCGAAACAATTCTTCTTCTGTTTGAAAAAATAAATTCGTGAGAAATTTCTTGCGAAACAAACAAACAAACCAACAAAGAAACGGTTTTTTTTTCAAAAATAACCGAAACAACAATCGAACAAAATAGATTTCCATTCTTGGTGGAGTGACACTTGGCATGCTTGTTCAGTCAATTGATGAGATTTGACTTTTCTTCTTTTTTCTCTAAAATTTGAATTGAAATTCAATTTTTTTCGAATGACGGGGTAAAAATGATCAACCAGTGTTTGTTTTTTCCTTGTCATTTCAAATACGAAAAAAGAAGAACTGAATTTTTTTTCTTGGGGTAATCGAGCCAACTATGTCATGAAGAGCAAAGTTCCTTCATTTTTCTAATCCGGTTCAATTCATTGTTGTTGTTTTTTTGTGTTGAATTTTCTTTCTTTGTAAAAATCAATCGATAAATTCAAATACAATTTGAAAAACTTTCCTTACTTTCTGTTCTGCCATCGGTATTTGATTTTTTTTTTCAGGAATGAAACAAAACGATTTTTTTGAAGAAAATTCCGTTCAATGTTCTCTCAATCATTGTGGTTGTTTTGGCATCGAATTTGAATGATTTCGTCGAAATTCTTTTCCATTTCATTCATGCTAAATGAAAAATGTTTAATGTTTTTTATGTTGTTGTTTTGTGCCATGAGTCTGCTGAGGATATAGCAGTTCAGTGCAAAGAAGTCCTTCAAAGTGAATGAAAACATTCATTTATCAAAAAAAAAAAAACAAACAAACTCATTCGAGTTCTCCTTGAATGAGAATATTCTATTCTCACTTACTCTCTTTATTCTTCAAAATGAGAATTCGAGTGAATTTTTCTTGTAATTAGAACGTTTGGAGTTTGTGAGATGCCGTTGTCTCAATCAGAGAATCAAGGTGGTGATGGCATGGATGGTCAAAATCGTGTTGTTGATCGAACCATCCAAAAACGTTGGTCAATGAGATTCATTTTTCTGGCTTTTTTTGTGTTTTTTCTTTATCATTTGATCATCGCGATTGTGGCACTGATGAACACCGCTGTTTGGGTGACAGAATTTCCAGATTTACAAATCTATCACCAGTCCTCATTGTATGTCGTCGTCAAAGGTTTCAACGTATTTTTCGGTGTTGTAGTAGTTTTGGCCGTACTGGTGGTTTGCTTTACGATTGGTGATCGAGTGTTGCGTATAGCCGATCTACGTGTTCGAGCCAATTACAATTTTTTTCTGTTCCTGTTCAGCTTCATTTTGGTGATTCTGATTCCTATTGTGTACGTTTTAGTGAGCCGATATTTTTGGTCAATGTTGATTCGTGAACAGCTCACAAGTTTTTATTTATTCACTTTTGCCAGTTTTTTGGCTATTGATTCGTTCATAATATTTCTGTTTGCCGTGGTATTGTTGTTGACTTCGATCATGTCAACAATTCGATCCTTCAACATCTACAACCATTTGAATCGATTGAATGAAGAGAAGAAATTTGGAAAGAAACGGCCTCCAACGACACCAACGTCCAACTTGTTGCTGCCTCCAATTGATAAACGACGCCGCGGTGCTCGCCAATATCAAAAATACCCAACAGGTGTTCATCTACAAATCCCTGGACGACCAATGCTCGCTGCCGGTCTTCAATACCATCACTTGCCACCAGGAGCCATCAGACAGGCAAGACCAAAATTTAGTGGTCCACAACAGGACCAACAACAATCTCGACCGTCATCATTGTATTCGTGCTCGACATTGTTGCCAGGTGGTGTGCATCGCGTGCGATACAGTCAAACTCCAACAATCAACTCATCCCACTATTCGACAACGGGTTCTTCATCAACAACTTCGAAAAACATGCTTTCAACGCACCAACTCTACTAGAATTCAAAAACTCCAAACTTATCCAACTGGCTCAATAGATTTTTTTTAGAAATAGTGACCTCCTACAAACAAATCGTGCATCATTTTTGTTTTACTCAATTCACACTTGGAAAGTGTTTCAAACTGAACCTTGAACAATGAGATCTGAAAACACAGAGTTGATTGTCATTGGAGTTTCAACGCCAATCAACATTGGAAAACTGATTCCGTGAATCAACGAAATCAACCAACAAACAAACAACTAAAACTGCACAAGCTCAACAAGAAAATCCTCGAAAATTTTCGTTGGAAATTTAAAATGTCGATGATGACGATGATTAACTCAAAATCCGGTTGAACTTTTTGATGAACGATGATACTGTTACGAATATGTTGAGAAAATATTCGAAAAAAAAATTCAAACAAATTGAACAAGAACATTAAATGTTCAGCTATAGTTCAGAGGGCCATTATTATCTTGTCAAGCTGCCATTGATGACTAACAAGATGTTGGCTGAGACTTTTTTGTACTTTGTACATCAAACTCTTTCTCTCTTTCGTTTTTCATCTTTCGAACACTTGATGTGAATTTTTTTTTAGTATAGTAAGTGGTAGGGTAGGTTTCGAAGGAATTTTTTCGAGGACAACCACAACAACAACCTATTGTATGCATTTATGTGATCATCATAATAATCGATGTGTTTGAAATAACTTGTTGATGATGATGATGTACAAACAACAATTACGAGAAAATAAATTTACGCCAAAAAAAAAAAAAAAATTTCTGCCACAAACTGCCAATAATAAATTTCCAACGAAATAAACAAAACAATGAACAAAAAATTTTGTCAAAAAAGTTTTTCCGATATTCTTTCTGAAAAAGCACTGCTAATCTAGTTGATCATCGATCGATCGATCGATCTGTTGATCAATCAATCAATGTTCATTGATCTCTCTTGATGAAACAATAAATCCATTTATTTTTCACTGATTTGTTTTTTTTTTGTTGATTTTTTTTCTGTTGTCCAGTTTAAAATGCCAACACCATGTAAACTGATATATGTTTCAGGAATAATTTTTCTTATTTATTCGGTTCAAATTGGACTGTGGTATTCAACATGGGCACCTAATTGCTTCACTTATTCGATCGCCAATGCAGCACCTATTGTTCCGATTTTGACAGCATTGGCAACCTCGGCAGTTGGTTTGTTCCAGATTCAAGTTGATACGATGCACATTGCCAAGTATTTGCGTAACGCTTCGAGTCAAAAACGTAACCGGGCGGCATTTGTTCGAGATCTGTTGTATACGGCTTTCTACCGAACCGGACAGGGATACAATGTGGTTGTTTTCAATTTGGAAGAGGAACATCGGCAACGATTATATGGTGTCGTTTTCTATGGTTCGGTTGCCTTCACCGATCACACTCGGTTTGGAGTCTGGGTATTCGAGTACGGGACATTCGAGAATCATGGCGCTCGTGGATGGGATAATTGGGGAATGATTGGTTCGTTTAAAAAAAATCCTAAAGGTAATACGATATATTTTCATCGCCGTCACCTGATCAAGCCACGGGAAAAGAACGAAGAACACCATCAAACCAACCCAAGTAATGAAACCATGCTGACAACTAATATGACAACGATCGATACCACCATTACGACAACAACGACGACGACAATTCCGAGTCTCCTTTTCAACGGCAGCATCTTGACATTCAACAATGGCACCAACATGGAACAACCAAAAACAATGTTCAAGCATCAGGATCTGTTCAAAGAGTTTGAGAACTTGATTCCGAATGAGGAGAATGATGAGAAAAAAAGTGAAGATAATACCAAGAAGATAGTTATCAAAATAGAGAACGAACCAACAATCAACAATATCAAGAAAAATACCAATAGTTTGAAAAAATCAAACTAATCAACTTTCAATTTTCGAAGCTTTGAATTGATGTTTTTTTTGTATTTTATTTGAATAAAATTTTTTCCAAAATAAAAAAAATGGAACAAATTACAGAGGAAAGAACTTTACAACTTCAACTTGGTACGACGCCAATGACGACGTTTGGCATTGTAACGAATCTTGTTGCCCGTCTTCATTCGGATCCATTGCGGAACCGGGCGATTTTGCTTTTGCTTCTTGGCCAAAACCTTCTTTATACGAAATGTCTTGTGGGCAGACTAATTTTTTTATAATATTAAATAGATTAGTGAAATTTTAGAAAATCAACAACAAACTTACCATTTTTATGAGTTGGATTGATGAGAAATAATACACAAAAATAATCGAATACTACTCACATGCAAGGAAAAGGAAACGTACGATCGATTGACGGCCATTTCAACACATTAGACACTTATTTTTCACAATAGTAAATTCAAGCCATTCAACCACATCGTACATCAATCGTGCGTTGTTTGTGTTCTGTTCAAAATATTTCAAGAAATTAAAAACAAAACAAACAAACATAAAATGGAAACATTAAATGGATTGAATGTCACTGAGAAAGATGCTGTAAAAGTATTTGTTTTATTTAAAAGTAATTTGATTTTATTTATTTGTTTTTTTATTTTAAAAAAAAGCTCAATGAAATTTTGAAAACAATCAAATCGAATGATTGTACAAATTCAAAGGTTTGTTGATTTGAACCTTCTTCTTGGTTCCAAATAGAATATGATGATTTTTTTTAGCCAAGCATTTACGTTCAACAAGCCAATTCGAATATTTTTTTTAAAACACCAGTGGAACAGGTCCATCAACAAGTTCATAGTTTGTTTTTAGCTTAAAAAAATTTTTTTCAAATTAATATTCTTTAATTTCAGAAATTCTTGTTGAAAATGAGGCTCAAAAAACTTGAATCACGTAATTTATGTTTATGGGGTTTGACTTTATCAAAAAAAACTGCCCAAAGAGAGAGAAAAAAACTGCAATTGTTCGGTTTATACAATCAAATAGAGAAAAACAAAAAAAATCTTTAATGACAATCTTCATTGTGAATAAATGAAATCATGATTGTCATCAAGAAGAGAAAAAAAAATCAATAGCATTGAAATGATTGGCGTGTTTTCTCAACTGGAATAATCATCATCCTTTTGAAAAAATGAATAACAATAAAAATTCTCACCTTGGTTATTCAAGTTTCCATTTATTTATTAATTTGTTTATGTTGATGTTTTTGTTCTTTTTTCAAACTTCGCTTTGATTGAATGATATTTTGAATTAGCAGAGATATAATAATAGCACTAAATTGCATAATGTGTTTTTTTCTTAAAAAAAACATCATGACAATTTTTTAGTATAAATTGTCGAGATTGAGTTGTCTCAGCGAGAGTTTTTATTTTGAAAAAAATGATTGATCTATCAAAGAGTGTTGCTGTGGTTTTGGTGATTTTTTCTACGCTGATTTTGGATGATCGAACAGTCGATGCCGCTTCTAAATACCCGAAATGTCATATGATCGAATTGGAAAAATGTTTCGATAAGTTGCATGCATTGAAAACGGATGGTGATGATCCAATCCGTTTGTTGACTTCGGATCCAGGAATCACAAAACTTTGCCGGTAAATATTTCTTCTCAATTTTCTTCCTCTGAGTTTTTTCTTTCAAGTATCATCAAACAAGATTTTGTTGGCTGTGTTCAAGAGTACATAAAAAAATGTGGTACTCCATTGCACAAAGAAATGAGCAAATTGATTAGCGATGCGGTACTTGATCATATGAATCCGATTTGTGATCCAAAATCAAATTTCAGAAATGGTAAAGTTGCAGCTTTGTTTTTTCAAAAAACCATCAATTTTAATTTTTCAATTTTTTTAGAAACCATCGAACACACTGGCTGTATTCATGATAAGGTTTCCATCAAATCCGACTACCGCAAAGAATGCAACAATCCATTTTTCGTTTCGGTGGCTTGGGGTGAAAATAAGCTTCATGGTAAAACTCGGGGTGGAATCGATTCCATGGTCGATGCCACCTGTTGTGGCTATCGTAGTTGGGAGAAATGTGCCTCAGCAAAAATAAAATCTCAATGTAATGCCAAATCGGACGAGGTTTATTTTTCAGTCATCTCAAAACTTTTGGGCGATATACCAAAATATTTATGCTATAGCGATGTTTTCGAGCCAAAATCAAAATTTTGCTTAGCATTGCCCAGTTTGGAAAAGAGAAGTGCTCAAGCAAACTTGGAGCGCATCGACAAACAAAAGTTTTCATTCTATTCGATATTGAAAATGTTTTTGGTTCGTGATTTGTCCTAAGCCAAATCAACCGATCGACTAACAACATATCCTTCAAATTAATTGTTCAAGATTTTCTTGCTTCAATCTTCTTCATTAACTTAATTATCAACTGGGGAAGAAGAATCATTCAACCATAACACTTCAAACAATTAATGAAATCATTATCAGTTTGTCCTCGGATTAAAAATTAAATTTCACATTTTTATGAAATTCGACTTAAATGATCGAAAGTTTTTTTTTAAATTGGCAAACGATTCTCTTTGAATATGGAAAAAAAACTTTCAATGTTATTCTTTTTTTTAAGTCAGTTAATTTACCTTGTAATTTATCTTCTTATTTCTCGTTTTTTTGAATTCATGTCAATAACATTGTTGTTGTTGTTGTTTTTGTAAAAAAATTTTAATAAATTTCTTAATATGCAGGAACAGTGGGAAAGTTTTTACTCAATTTCCGAAAAAAACTTGACTCGAAGAAACTTTCCAAAAACAAAACAACAAACTTTTTTTTTTTGGTTTCTTCTACAACTTTACAGGAAAATTAAGAGTTGGCTCGTTGTTTACAGTTTTGTTGTTGTTGTTTGTTTGCAGTGAGTATGACGTTTTAGTTTTGATTTGTGTTTTCTTCAACAATTCAAAAAGACGAAACAAAACTTTTGGCTCTGCCTTCTTCTGGTTTTGTTTTTGTTTTCAGTCGTTTAAATTTAATCAATGAATTGAATCATTGGTATCAATGTGATTGTTGATAGTGATGTGAATAAAACAAAAAAAAAACACTCAAATCATCATACGATCATCGTCATAACTTTCTGTTTTGTGCCCGTTTCTTTTTCCGAAAAAATCGTTTTCCTTGTTTGACACAGAGGAGGGGAAGATGAAACGATGCGTCACCTGAAATCGTTCATTGATTAAAAATGATTTTTTTTTTCAAAATCAAAATCATTAATTGATTGGAGAAAAAAAAGTAAAAGTTTCGATTCACTTTTTCTTAATAAATTGTTTTCTTTTTTAGCAAAACAGCTAGCAGCACACCATTCACTTTAATAACATTGGATTAGCATTTTAATCATAGCAGATGATGCTCAACCGTGTTTATATTATTGTTTGTTTTTCTATTTTTCTCTAAAAAAACTACCAATTTCTGAATTCTTGTTAAATACTCGTTTAAATTGTGGGTTGATAAGCTTCTAAGAAACCTACCATCATCTTCATAACTCAAAATCAAATAACTTATTTAATTTAATTTAGAAAGTTTTTCTTTCAAAAAAAAAACCATTATAAATTTGGTGGATCTGAAGGAGTGAAAAACTTTGGTTGTGAAAAAAACCGAATATCAGCAATCAGCTGATATAAAACTATCATCAAACATCAAAATTTCATCAGAATCAAAACAAAACAAAATAAAATATGAACAGCAAGGGACCATCAACGAGTCAACAATCGACTAGCGATACTTCTGCCGGCAGTAGCAGTAATAACGGGGGCGGTGGCAGTGGCAATGGTGCTGGTCCAACTGAATCAAATTTCGATTGTAATATTTGTTTGGATACTGCTAAAGATGCGGTGGTCAGTGTTTGTGGGCATCTGTTCTGGTAATACTAAAAATCGACCAATCTCATAAAAATGCTAATTTAAGTAATTTTCTTGTTTTTTCAAAACAGTTGGCCATGTTTACATCAATGGTTCGAAACAAAGCCAGTTCGACCAACTTGTCCTGTGTGCAAAAACTCTATATCCCGTGATCAAGTCATACCACTCTATGGTCGAGGTAGTCCGATAACAGATCCCCGAGAGAAAAAGATCCCTCCTCGGCCTCAAGGACAACGCTCTGAACCAGATTATGGTTCGGTAAGTTTGAAAACAATTGACGAGAAAAAAACTTTTTCTTACTTTTTTTTCTAATAGCAAGCGTTCCCGAATTTTGGATTTGGTGATGGCTTTCATATGTCATTCGGTATTGGAGCTTTCCCTTTTGGTTTTTTCGCTTCTACATTTAATATCGGAGATTTCCGAAACGGTCCCATCATGATGGAGAGCATGGAATTGGCACAGGATCAGCTCATATCGAAAATATTTATGTGGTTGGCCATTGTTTTCATAGTTTGGTTATTGTTTGCTTGAAAACACAAACCTCCATATATTATCAACAAACAAACCAAGCAGAAACAAATCTTAATAATATTTCTAATCTATTCTCTCTTCCTCTTTTCTTTTTTTTTTTTGGTTGACAAGAAAAACTTGAAAATTTTTCAAATTTTTGTTTGAGGTTTGTTCGCGGTGGTTAGTGTTCAAATCAAAATCTTTCCCAAAGACACGCTCACACACAGAATTTTAAATGACCATCGTAACGATTAAATTTGGTCAACTTTTTGAAAATTTTTTCCTCGAGGTCAGATTATAGGATTGTTTTGTTCTTTTATTTTTTTTTTTTTGATTCTCAGTAAAAAGTACACAGTGTGTGTGTGTGTGTTGTTTGTGTCACAAATGAAACTGGTCATTCAAATTTCGTTTGTCCAATTTTTTTGTTGTTGTTTAAACACTCTTTTTTTCGTCAATTTACACTAATTTGTAATAAATTTTTAACTAAAATTTAATCGTTGATTAAAGTATTGTTGATGAATCGAATTGTTCATTGTTTAACCATTGGAGCCAGAGAAAAAGTTTTCAAAGCTACAAGAACTAATGCTAAAAACAAATGCTTAGTCGTTGTCTTCTTCTCTACCAAGTTTGATATTTAAAAAGCCAGAGATGGAGAGCGAAAATTTAAATATAGCTCTTACGAGTACGAGTTTATTGTGATGAACATGACATGATGATAATTCACAATGGTGGTTCAAGCCACGGTGACGTGCAGCACACACACACACATTTTTGGTGATATCAAACAGACTTTTATTTTTTTTTGAGAAAATAAAAGAGAGCAAGACAAACACACACTCACACAATCATGGAAAACATAAGTCTAAATTCGAATCAAAGTATTGATGATCAAGATATCAGGAAGAAAATCATGAACATCCAAGTGCCTGACATTGAAAAAATTTTCACTCTCGACCCGTATCTTCGGCAACATGAATTGGAAATTCGTCGACGTTTCGGAGAGTTTGAAAAGCTCTTGACCGCCATTAATAAAGCTGAAGGTTTGTTTCCGACTCAAATTGAATTGATTTTGATTTATATCTAGGCATCGAATCTTTTATTCGTTCATATCAAAAATTTGGAATTCACGTTCAATCGGATAACAGTGTTCGATGTTTTGAGTGGGCTCCAGGCGCCCAGCAAGTTTACCTAAGAGGAGATTTTAATGGTTGGCAAATGACTACTCATCCATTCAAGAAACTTGACTTTGGTAAATGGAAATTGGTTATTCCACCCGGTGGTGATGGTCAACCAATCATCAAACATTTGAGCAAACTTAAACTAGTTATCAAAACCATTTCTGGAGAGTTAGTTGATCGGCTTGATCCATGGGCCAGTTATGTGATGCAGCCACCCAAATCGAGTGGCATCTTCACTTATGATCATGTCTTTTGGAATCCTGTACAGCCCTATCAATTTAAATTCAAAAAACCAGATAAAAAACCAAGAACCTTACGTATCTATGAATCTCACGTCGGTATCGCTTCAACGGAATACAAAGTAGCTACTTATCGAGAGTTTGCCGATAATGTCATTCCAAGAATAAAAAAACAAGGCTACAATTCTATTCAGTTGATGGCTATCATGGAACACGCCTACTATGCTTCATTCGGTTATCAAGTGACCTCTTTTTTTGCTGCATCCAGTCGTTATGGTACACCCGATGAGCTCAAATATTTGATCGATGTGGCTCATCAAAACGAAATCGTTGTTCTGTTGGACATAGTTCATTCACATGCTTCCAAAAATGTTTTAGACGGTCTTAACCATTTTGATGGTACCGATTCATGTTTTTTTCATGGTGGTGATCGAGGAAATCATGATCTTTGGGACTCGCGCTTATTTAACTATTCCAATTGGGAAGTTTTACGCTTTTTACTTTCTAATCTGATGTGGTATCTTGAAGAGTACCAGTTTGATGGTTTTCGTTTTGATGGAGTGACATCAATGTTGTATCGCTCACACGGTCTTGGTCATGGTTTCAGTGGAGATTACAATGAATACTTTTCGTTGAACATTGATACAGAAGCCTTCAACTATTTACAATTGGCTAATTATATAGTTCATCGATTTCATCCAAACACAGTGACCATAGCTGAAGACGTAAGTGGTATGCCGGGTCTATGTCGCCCTGTCATGGAAGGTGGTGGTGGTTTCAACTATCGTCTAGGAATGGCCATCCCTGACATGTGGATCAAACTACTTAAAGAGTACAAAGATGAAGATTGGAACATGAGTCACATCATTCATACTCTCACTAATCGCCGGTGGATGGAGGGTACGGTATCCTATGCCGAATCACACGATCAAGCATTGGTGGGTGATAAGACGATAGCTTTTTGGTTGATGGATGCCGAAATGTATAGTCATATGTCAAAAATGACGGCAAGCACACCGATCATCGACCGTGGAATCGCTTTACACAAAATGATTCGTCTAATCACTCATGCTCTAGGTTTATAGATCTGTTCTTGTATCTTGAATTCTCACTTTTTCATCTCAAACATGAATAGGTGGCGAGGCTTGGCTCAATTTTATTGGAAACGAATTTGGTCACCCAGAGTGGTTAGACTTTCCACGATCAGGAAACAATGATAGCTATCATTATGCTCGGCGACAATATAATCTCGTCGATGATAAATTGCTTCGCTATGAATATTTGAATAATTTTGATCGTGCCATGAATCAATGCGAGGAAAGATATCATTGGCTCAGTAAAGACTGTAAGTCTTGTTCATTGTGAAATTATATTCATTGTTTTATTTGAGAAAATAGCTGGCTTCGTCTCTACCAAACACGAAGATGATAAGGTGATTGCCTTTGAACGTGCCAATCTCTTGTTTGTGTTCAACTTTCATCCCAACAAAAGTTTTCCCGATTACCGATTGGGATTCAACGAATCCGGTGTCTTCCAAATCGTATTGAATTCAGATGATGAACTATTTGGTGGTAGAAATTTGATTGATTCCAATACCGAATATCATACACAATCGATGGGTTGGTCGGGTAGAAGACATTCGATTCTTGTCTATATTCCAAGTCGAGTGGCCATCGTATTGGCCAAAATTCGAGATTAATGGTTTTCCGTGTTTTTTTCCCCTTTGTTGTTAGTTTATTATTCAATTGATTGTTTTTATCTTTGAAAAGATTTTATTATTTTTTTTACAAATCGATTAACAAGAAAAGAAAACTAGTTTTAAAAAACAAATTAAAAAAGATTTAAAGAAAACAAACTACTCAAAAGAAACGATTGTTTGCTTACTCACTGTCGTGACAACTGTCCGCGAGCAAAACGACTGTTAACAAAGAATTTTTTTTCAAACGGTTAACCCGCTACTGGCACACTAACAACATATTTCCAACAATAACAAACAGATCGATCGAGATAACGGGATAATAACAAACATAACGTAACGTTTGGATTTGAAAGATAAACATCTATCAGACTGAAATAATCAATAATCCTGATGATGGTGGTTCATTAGTCAAAAGATTAGTTTTTCTTAAAAAAAAAATATATAAAAAAAATTTCAGCAATAAATCTTATTGGGCAATGATTCGAATGATCTGAGTTGATCTTGAATGCCGTTCTCAATAAGACTTCAATGAACTTCTCTATTAATCAGATGCCTTTGTGATTGAGTGATGAAACATTGCTTGATTGATCGATTATCATATTATGAGGGCAGAAGATAATCCAAATCAATCATCGGTTTAAAAAAAAAAATTATCTTGTATTTTTGATCAGTCTTGGAGAGGGCCTGTTTATGTTTATGATTGGTTAGACAGAGTGGGGCACAGCGATTTTCAAATCTTCAACAACTTCTTCAATCAGTATTTCGTCATCAATTCACCATTCTTCTGATTTCACGCCAGCTTGCCCTCGATTTTGGATTCTCTATGAAAATCACTTGAAATTTTGTTAGTTTCGACCTTAATCGGGTCTCTTGATTTTTTCTCATAATGATTAAGAGTAACTATAGTTATCAAACTGAAATTTAAAAAAAAAAACAACAGTAGCAAACAAGCGAGAATATTCCATTACGACTTTGAAGGGTGTTTGTTCTCGGTATGGATCCACAAATGGCGATTCAGATTGTATTTCCGATTGAACCTTTGAACACAACCGGGCCACGTACAGGCAAAAGGTCGAGCACCAGTATGCGTTTCAATGTGCCTCTTCAAATGATAACTATAGTTGAAACGTTTGTGACAATATTGACACGGGTAGGCCTGGAAACGGGTATGCGATTTGAGATGCCGATTAAGGTTGTACGTATTGACGAAAGTCTTTTCACAAACTAAGCATTTGAACATTTTATGATTTTGTAACGTTAGGTCAGAACCATCATTCTCCTCTGGTAATAAAAAAAAAATTAGAGATAATTCTTTTTAAAATTCTACTAACGTTTGGCGACCAATTCGCCAATATTTGAATTCAAATCGATCATCGACGAGGGTGTTTGAATCAAGGATATCAATGAATTTTGATCTTGAATAGCATTCATCAATGGAATTGAAGAGGATTCATTTGTACTGAAAAATCGTTGATTCGGATTTTGATTGGACTTGATCGTCAAAGAACAGTCGGATAAGGTTTTCTTATTTTTGGAACGAGAAGATTTTAAAACTTTTGATGACGATTTGTTGTTAGCCGAAGGAGCCTCTGATGATATGTTGATCAATTGAAATTGTTGTTCGCCTATCGATTGTTTTTGCGGACCGATCGTACCGATTGGTATTAGAAAAACTTTTCCATTATCACTGTTTAAATCATCGTTGTTGAGAATGGTCATCATGCCACTCGAACAACCAACTGTCTTCATAGATGATTGAATAGTTTTGTTAAAATTGCTGTTGGTGGTAGTTGGATCATTTGAAAAGAAACCAGAACTGTTCAATGATGGTAATGGGAAATTTTTCTTTATTCGATTGTAATCGTCGATCATCGTGCTTAACTTTGATAAGTCTTCCGTAAATCGTTTGGATTTATTCAATTTTCGGCATCTATCAATCAGATGAATGCATATACGTGCTATACCGGCCAATCGACGATTCTCCTCCATCGCCACCTGCAAATCACTCATTCCTAAATGTGTTTTGAGTTTAGGCTTTTCCATGTTGACTTGATTATTCATCGGAATGGAACGATACGAATGTTGTGTCGAAGTAAACATCGGATTAGAAACTCCGCTCGAATCGAAATTGTTATTCATCATAATTTGATTTTGATTATTGTTATTTTCATCGACCAAATCATTTAAACCAGTGTGGCTATTGTTTTGAAAAATATTGACTGATGCTGCTGTTGCTGAAGTGGTGGTGGCAATGGCATTGTTGGACAACATCGATACTTTCATAATCGAATTGTTGCTCGACGACAATAATGTTTGTGGTGATGATTTTTTCATCATCATACTGTTGTTGTTATTATTCAAAAACTTTGAATCCATTTCGAATTCAATCGTTTAAATTTAATTGAATACAATCAAGCGTCAACAACAAATCCTTTTGAAAACAAAACAATATTCATTGAAATAGCATCAATTATGATGATGATGATGATGATGACGACGAGAAGAACAAGAAGAAGAAGGAGAAGAAGAAGCAGGAAAAAAAACAACAAATCTCAAATAAATAAACAGATTCAATGAAGGACGAATTTGATGGAAAGTTTTTTTTTCTTTTTTTAGAGGGAAAACAAACAATAATCGATAGTAGTCGCACCCGCCTGTCTTCAAAGTTTTTTTTTTATTCAAAATTTAAATTTTTCAAGAAGTTCACACAAGTTTAAACAGTATTTTTTTTATGGGAAAAGAATTCTCTGTTTGCATTGGTGATCGTCTCGACGGAAACAATCGATTGGACGTAGGTTCTTATCTAAACAGATATGAACTTCGGAGAATATCGATGTTTTGCCATTGCTGTTGTTGTTTTTCCTGTTTGATTGCTGCTGTGATTGTCCTGTTGGTGATGGTGAGAGGGAAGCCGTCTCTCTCGAATCGGCCAAAGAACACTCGAGTCGAACTTTTTTGTTACCGATTTTTGATTCAATCAATCGGTGTATGTCGTTTGATGGATAAACTTTTTGACTTTGTAAATCTTGAATCGAGTTCAGATTGAATTGGTTGTATAATGAGAGGACTGTGGAGAAGTATTTCTCTTGGCTCCGTAATTCTTGTATGTTTCTTGCGCAAGTTCCATGTTTTTGATATTCGTGTCGCCAAAACGAATGGTGCTTACCATTTGATTGAAGCGTTGGCCATTTGTCCAACAGTTCCTTGTACAACGATTGTATAGAACTTTGATTGTATTGAGGTCCACAACAAAATTCAATATTTTCATTGTGACCACCATCGTTTCGATTGTGATTGGCATTATTTTGTTGATTATTTCCAGCGGATCGTTTAGGCGCTTGTCGATTTGGCCACAATCCGTGGATGAGCCATTTTTTTTGCCGAGCCGCCTGAAGATTGCAGCTATCTTTCTCGTAGCAAAAGCTCAAAGGCCATTGAATGGCCAAAACAAGATAATCAAAATCGTAATTGATCGAACACGAATCTCGTTGCCCAGTCGATGAAAATGATCGATCTAATGAGACACTTCGGCCAAAATTGGGATTGTTGTTTCGATTGGATTGGCCATCACTCAAACAGATGATCGAGAACAGAAAAACAAGAGCTATTCTTGTTTGGTGGTGCTCATTCATCGTAACAATCAAGATAATGCCGATGATTATTGGTTATTATCGATGCTATGCTGCTTGCATATCTTTCAAAGCAATCAAATTTTTCCTCTGTGGTTGTTGTCGCACCACCACCACCACCATTGAAATATCGAAATAATCATTTTACAAACACTAGTGCCACTAGTCGATTTAGATTCGATTTCCACTCGATTTCGATGTTTTTCTCTCAATGTTCGCTCAGTTTTATCTTCGATTCGAAAGGAAGAGAGAAAAAGATATGGTTCAAAATTAGCTTCGAGATCTTTTTTTAGCAACGAAATCGAATTCAACAACAACAAACGTGACGGCACGTGACTTTCTCAATTACCACCATTCATCTTTTCATTTTTAGTGCAACGATGATCATGATCGCGTCATCGATGATTGTCGTTAATGATAGTAATTTTGAGAAAGAATCGATTCGAATCAAAGTTCGACCCAAAAACAAACATTATTTTGAAATCGATACAATGCACCAGAAATTGTTTAAAACAAACGTTTTGTTATTTTCAAACCATTGCCCCGTTCATGTTGAGTGACACGTCTGAAACGAACACCAAAACGATTTTACGAATGGCCAGCTACAATTTTGGTCACTAGTATATATCTCGTGTCTCGTTTAGTTTATTTATTTTTATTATTCAGGTTTATTTTTATAATAAATTTGGAACATATAGTTTAAAGTTTTTTGGAACATTGTTATTATTATTATCATCCAAAGCATGGTTCAAGAAATCGATTTCGTTTCTGGTCAGTTTTGGAACTCGGAATACTAATGAATAGGTTGTTGTGGTGGTGGTGGTGGTAGTGGTTTGTGACCGACTTTTCGACAACATCAATTCAAATGTATCGATGGGAAAAGATTTTTCCAACCAATCACGAAACATTATTTCGCTCAACAATGGAATCTTATTCAATGTACTAACCAATTCGAAATCGATCACCGACATTGTTTCGTTGAATGGGTGTTTCAAATCGAAAATCAGCTGACGAAGAGTTTTAAAGTTTTGTCGGATTTCTTCAAAAAGATTTCTATTCAATTCGACATGACCCTTCAACCAGAGTTTCGACACTTTTTCTATGTCGGGAATGAAGGTTTTCACAAATATCGGATGATTTCGTCCTTGTTGATTTAAAACTGATCGATCAGCAAATTTTACGATCAACTGATCGATCGGTATTGGAATTCGAACCGGTAGATCATCCTCACTGTTGACATCGAGCCTCAATACTTTGGTGTCGAATCTTTTCAACAGATGCTCCAACACCAATGATGAATCGATCTCCTCTGATAGCCACAGCGACACAGAAAGTTTTTCTAATTTTATCACTCCTGATGATCGAGTGAATGTACTCTGGATCATACTCAAAACTTTCTTCTGACTTCTATTCTGGAAACGAAGATTCTCCACCAACAACCGAAGTTTTTTTAGTTGTTCCAACGAGGCCAAACACTTGAGAATTTCGTTAAAGTCATCGAGATTATTTTGATCAAAATTGGTGGAATCCCAAATCAAAATCACCTCGATTAATCGATGAAATTTTGATAGATGCTGTCTAGCGATTCGAAACGAATTTGAGATCTCTATCTGTTCCAATTGGTACATGGAAAACTTGAATTCAAGTGATGGTATCTTTAGGAAATTCACAAATCGACTTAAACTTGGAAAGCATTTGACCAAACTGTCCAATGCTCGAGAGATCATCTGTTCATTCACCACAAAGTTTTGAGCTGAAAGAAACAATTCTTTAAGATATTTTCTTTTAAATCTCCTCGCTAGACGAGTGCAGAATGTGATGAAATTATTGTCGATTGTTTTCTCGCTTAAGGTCAACGATCGGATTTGTTCATCCATCAACGATAGGTAGATGGTAAGTTGTGGATAATCTTCCTGTTTTTTTATCAAAACTTTCTCGGAATGATCTCGAAATATGGCCAATAGTTTGTAGGTGATGGTCTCCTGATAGAGATTGTACAATGAGATCTGAGAGGCTTTGGTGAATAAACTTTCATTCGAATTTCCAAACACCAAACTCTTCGTTTTGTTGAATAATTCAACAAAATCTATTTTCAGGATTTTTCTATTTCGAACCAGTGCCGACATGAATCGTTTGGAAACGGTCAACAGTTTCGAATGTGATTGATTGGTGAACAGGACAGTGGGAGCCATCAAACTGTCCATCAATAGCGGATCCAAGCATTCGATCGATCGTTCTTCATTTTCGACATGATCTTTTTGGTAGGCTTCACGATACAGTTCGATTATTGCTCTATGATCGGTCATCAAGTAGAAATCATCTTGAATCGAACTCGAGAAATTGTAAAATTTTGTTGGTATTCCCAAAAACTGTTTTATTTGTTCGATGTTTCGAACGAAACTTGGTAAGCATTGGCTCAAAAACAATTGATAGGAATCCATTTTCTTTCAAACTCGCTTTGATTTCAACTAATCAATGGGTTTTTATTCTAGGTTTTTGTTCAATTTTCGAACAAAAATTTTTATTAGTTTAAAAAACTCGGGTTAACCCGTTAAATTTTTCAAAATAACCGATTTGCACGAACCCTCTCTCTCTCTTCGGGTTTAAAGCGATGTGGATCAAGGAACCAGGATCCGGGTTATAAAGAAGTTTCAAAACGAGAAAAACAGATTAAAATTCTTTTTTATTATTCAATCATTGGAAAAAAGTTGGAAAGAAAAATTTAAAGTTAACGGGTATAATCAGATCATTTCGTTTAAAGAACTGAATCTCCTCTTCACTGATAAATGGATTATTCAAGTAGAAGGTGTACGATGTTTGTGGATTTTTCTGAGCTTGATCCAACATAAACTCAAATGTTCGATTGAAAATTGGTTTTGGACTCCAATCTTGGAACACTATCTTGGTCAGTGATGGAACTGTTTTCATCAAATGGACCAGCTCTTCATCGATCATCTCCTCTTGATCGGTGTAGTCTTCAACTTCCAACGTTAGTTGACAAAGATTTTTGAAACGGCTAAGCTGTTGGAATAGTATCTCATGAAACACCAGTTGACCCATCAAGAATATCTTCTTGGTTGGCCAAGAAGAATTCGAACTGGCCTCATCGAAAACTTTGGGATAGAATCGATCCATGAAAATAGTTTCGTTTTTAAAATTCAAGAACAACTTGTCAATTGGCATCGGCATTCGAAGAGGTAAATCCTGAACGTTGTTCACTTCAACCTTCAATTGATTGGCTTCAAACTTTTTCAGAAAACTTTCCAACAATGTTGAAGAGTTTAGGCGAACCAAGAAGTTTGCTTCAACCAAAAGTTTATTCAGTTTCGGGAATTGAGTGAACTGAGTGAATGTTGCCTCAATCAATCTTTTGATTTGTTGAGTGTTGGTTGTACGGATCGTGGTATTCAGCGAAAAATTCAGACCCAACATTTCGAGATTTTTCGATGCCAAGCATTGAAGTAGGTTCTTAAAAGCGACCAGATTCTCTTGGTTGAACACCAAATCACGCCAGTACACCGTTAGTTCGGTTAGATTTCGAAATTTTCCAAGATTTTCGGTGGCAAGCTGAAACTGATTGACACAATCCATCTGTTGCAATTCAGTCATGTTGAACTTAAAGCTGGGCATTTTGTTGACCAAAAGCGAAACAAACCGGCGTAGATTCGGAAAACCCATCACCACATCCTCTAGGGCAATATGAACAAACAGTTGATTGCGAAGATTCGTTTGTCCATTGATCAATGAGAATTCGGTTATGTTTGGTCGATAGAAATTTGTTGCCAAACTGTTCAATAGCTCAACCAGATCCTGATCAAGATATTCGTCGTTTAGGGAGAACACTTTCAGCTGATCGTTCATCATCTGTATGAAATTGGGCAAATATTCATAACGTTCGATCTTCTTTATCCTCAAATTTTCCGCATGATCTCGATGGATGGCCAACAATTTGTAAGTGATCGATTGGTGATAATCTTTTATCAAAGTGAAATAGTTATCCTTCACCTGATTATTGAACCGAGTTGTTTGTTGAATCTGTTCCATCAAGCTTATTGATTCATCAATGAAATTTATTCTCAACGCTCTTTTATTTCTGATTAATGTCCAGAGGAAACGTTTCGATACGATCAACAATGGATAGAAACATTGATCATTAAACAATCCCACCCAAACAAACAGGCTTTCCAATAGCAACGGATCCAAACGATGGATGCTTCTCCGGGGAAACGCTACGGTGTATTCATTACGATAGAATTGTAATATTTTTTGATAGTTGGTCATCTCATATAGTGACCGATTGATGAGATAAGAAAATTTGTATCGTTCATCAATCTTTAAGAATCGTCGGGCTCTGAAACTGTTGAATCGTTGTGGAAATGTTGGACTATAGCTCGGTAGAACATTCACCAATTCATCATAGTCCATTATGGTTTTTTAAACAAATAATATCAACAACGGTTCAAAGAGTTTTATAGTGGAAAAATCGTATTGTTTCTAATTAGAAAATATTAGAATTTCAATTAAAAATTTTGATTGATGGTCAGCTTCAAAAAATTTTTTTGTAGTTGACCTAGTCGGGCTCGCTAGTCTCGCTTTCAAAAAAATTTTCCACTAAAATTGATTTTAAATTTTTGATTTATTTTATTTGGATTTTATTGTCTCAGGTCCTTTAGGACAGTATATTGGAAACATATAGCTTCATGTTTCTTGGAATGTTAAATCTTTTCAAATATTCAACCGTTTCAGGAGCCATTCTCTGGCTCGTATAAAACAATAGAAATGAAGTTTTTGGCTTCTCTCGGGCTCTATCAACCATCAAATTGAACGTCTGCATTGGGAAATGTTTATCGAAAAAATCTTGGATCACTATCTCGGCCAGTGATGGAATCTGTTGCATGGTACGAGCCATTTCTTGATCAACCCAATGAACCATCTCGGTGTAATCTATTCTAGTATCAACAATCAGCTTACGAAGATTTTGGAAACGTCGAATCTGTAGGAAGAGACCCTGGTCGAATGAAACATTGTTCACAAGCTTTAGCTCCAATGTTTGATTGAATTTGGTTCTTAAATCGAACATCACCAATGGCATCCACCGCGGTGACTGTGGTTGATCAGTGAAAAAATTTAAAACCAACTTTTTGCTTGTCTTGACCATCGAAATGGGAAAACAATTGAAATCATGAATGGAGATCATCAAACTTTCAACGGGAATCTTCTTCAATAACTCTTCCAACAATGCCGATGGGCTCAACGAATTTGGTAGACTAATTTTGAGATGAAGCTTTTCCAAAGTTCTCTCAAACTTCGACAACAACGGGAATGTGACTTTGAGAACTTTCAAATAATCGTCCATACTCTGTTCGGTTGGATGGTCATTTTGAATGAAAATTTCAAGTTTCTTGGTTTGGCTCATTGTATCAAAAGCCCGTAGAGTTTCGATGAAATCCAGCATGTTTATTACATTGAATTTTTCTAGGCGATTGAAACGCCAATACAATATCAGTTCGATTAGATTGGGAAAACTTTGCAACAATCGGTGACTCGATTGTTCGAATGCATTGAAAATATCGACATAATTCAATCCTGATAATGAGAATTTAAATATTGAAGTCGGTATTGGTATCAGCGAATTGAATCGCCGTAGATTTGGCAACATTCGAATAAATCGTTTAGTGTTTCAGTGAAATCATTGATTATTCCATGTAGAGATCGGCTTTGATTGTAAAATCCGTGACATTACACCAATGATTTTTTCTAATAGGTCCAGCCGGTCTGGCTAGTCTCGTGAAAAATTCTACCAAATTTTGGTCGATACGATTCTCTGAAAAAACCATAACTTTTAACTGTAGATTTATTAAACGTATGAACGGTGGTAGATTGGGATAGTTCTCATTCTTTTTTATTAAGAAAAATTCTATTTGATTGCGAAACAACATCAACAGTTTACAGGTGATCGTTTCATAGTAGATTCGAAGTAACAAACAGCTAAACTCTTTTAAATTTCCATCGATCACCGTACACTGTTCACTTTTAATCCAATTCAATCTGTCTTGTGTGATATCATAGAAATTTATCATCATAATCCTTTGGTTACGGATCAAAGTGACCTGGAAACGTTTGGAAATGGTCAACAATGGATAGAAACAATGATCGGCGAACAACAAGGCCGGAGCCAGAAGACTCTCCATCAACAGTGGATCGAGGGTTTCGATTGATCTGAATTGTTGATCGGAGACAGGCTCCAATCGATAGGATGCTCGATAAATGTTCCTCATTGTTTTGTAATCGGTTATTTGATGAAATGGTTTTTTTATCAGATAGGAAAAACAGTATCGGGGATCGATACACAAAATTTTCTTAATCCTTTCAATTTCATTGAGAAATGTCGGTGGAAAAATATTCGTAACACTTCGATGGTAGTTCGGTAATATTCTGGTCAAAAAATCGTAACTCATATTTTCCCGATTTTTGCTTCAAATCAAAGCTTGATGATAATCATCTCGCTCACACCAAACCACCAGGACTTTTATGTGAGTAATGAGCAATGGTTGTTCGATGTTGTCGAATCTCGAACCTTCTCTGTTCGATTGGCTATTCATAAAAAGCGTTTTTCTTTCTCCTAATTTCTTTGGAGGAAAAAAAACTTTTAAACTTTTATTCCAAGGTGAAAGGTAATTTTTGTGTCGACCGAACAACCAAAAAAAAAACAAAACAAAAAACAAAAATATGATTCAAAGATATGGGTTGAAGGTTCAATTTCGGCTGTTTTTTGTTCTTTCGAGTGTTCTTTTGGTGTGGCTTAAATTGAATAAATTAGAATACATTAAGCCAACCAACCAACCAAGCAAACAATAATTTTAATCGTTAAGTCCGTATCATCATCCGACAACCATCATACAACCTGCCAAGAGAAAGGTAAAGGTCACGCACACTAACAGGACAGGTTTCTTCTTGTTGTTTTTAAAATAAATTCAAGAAATTTCTTTTGCTCGACAGGTTGTTTGCTTATTTGATCATCCAGATCTTTACAGAGCAAGAAAACTCGGTCCACCAGACCCGATTCGATCGAACAAAAATTCTTCGATCCACAGAGAGTTGCTGCCAGAGAGTTTAAAGAGCAATCGTTGTTGGAGACAACTCGATGGTTGTTTCTCGAGGCACAAGCCATTCAAAGTGTTAATTAATTTTTTTGTAAAACAAATGAATTGTGGCAATTGTTTCAAGGTCTGAATGAATCGATGTAACACTGTTTATGAAACAGTGTTTAAAACCCCTCCCTCCCCCCCCCGACCGTTTCAAATGCATCGTTTTTATTTTCTCTGGTTAATGACTCCTGGAAGCTGACCACTGGAACATGACAAATTTAACACATTCAAGACAACATTGAGCCAAAAACTCGAAGACGGTTTTTCAAAAAAAAAAAAAAATTAAGGAGGACTGTAATTGTTAGAGAAGCTTCGTGAAAATGCCTTCATGGTAGATGACCACAACAAAAACTACAACAATGGACCATCATCCTGATCATCATCATCAGCAGCAGCAGCACAGTGTGTCCTGTTTTCGTTTTGACTGGACAACACTTTGTGTGTGTGTGTCACACTTAATGACACAGTTGGTCACATTTCAAAAACATTGTGCCTGTGTCGAAGATGTGTCCAAGCTGAGAGAAAAGGTTTGAAAGAAAGAAGTTTGTTTGTCTGTTTCTAGACTAGATGGTCAAACACCACTAAAACGACTGACCACCATCATGTTTCGATAATTCAATTTTCAAAAATCAATCAATCGATTGAACATTTCGAATGAACCAACCTACTTCTCCTTCATTATCATCAGCTCAGGTCATTTTTATGTGGGGGAGGGAACTGTTTTATCATTCACAAATGTGATGACTTTTTTTTTTTGAAAGAAAATTTATCACAAATTTTTGTTTTTTTTATTTATTTGATCACATTAAGCGAAAAATTTATCACATGGTGAGAAAATATCCTTAATTTGAGATAACAGGAACGTCGTGAGCACTTTCACGCACGCACGCACGTATTTCATCGATAAGATCTTTGGATGGGGGGGGAGGAGGAGGGATCTCTTCGTAGATGACATGTTGACTAGTTGAATATCACTCGTTTTTTTTTCTTCTTGTTTCGACCTTTTTTCTTGATGCGCACCTTTCATCTCGTCTCTCGCAATGGATGCTTGAAGGCGATGACTATTCGTCGATGGTCTTTCTTTTCGATGATGGCTGAAATGAGATCTGATCTCTCTTGATGATCATAAATCTGATCGATTGAAAGCCAGTACAGGCCAAGCCAGGTAGATTCGTTTGGTTGATACCACGGTGATCACCACCACCACCACCAAACGATTTGAAAGTCACTGGATGTTGATCGATGCCATTTATCACCTGAAGAGAAGGACCTGAATGAGACAGAAAAGACCAAAACTTAATCAGTTAATCGAATTGACAATCAAGTGGTTTCCAAATTTTTTCTTTTAAATTTAACCTTCTGACTGACACAACCTGACTCTCTCTCTCTCTCTCTCATTGCCAGTTTAGTTTATCTTGCCCAGCACAAACACCACAACTAGTGAATTGTTGCTTAACACTCTTGACTACACACAGACACAGAGCTCGTTGAAAACTAAACTAAAACTGTGGCTATATTTATGAAAGAAATCATCCTGTCGAATTGATTTTTTCACGAAACTACCATTAAGAGTGGTAAAAGCAGAGAGTTTTTCCTTCAATGTTCCTCACACACACACACACACCTGAGCAGACACTGTTTTTTACCTGCGAAAAAAAAAATTCCACGAAACGCGTGCACTGATGGCTGTGCGTGTTTCAACAATGTCTCCTTAGTCAGATGATTGCATAACACACACACACAAATTTAAACAACGCCACAATGACATTGGTGGTCGGTCAGAGTGTTATTAATAAAATTTAACAAAAATTAACACTGCAACGATCTCGAATCAATTGAATGAGTGTGAATAATAGCCAATCTCGAATCTCAACTAGCATAAAATATCATATCATCAAAGGTTTATTCAACCCATTGACATTTGACCTGAAAGTTGATGATTGTGGGTGTGTGTGTGTGCGTGTCACAAAATCATACCGAGATCATATCCCGGCTATACTTTTTTTTCTTAGATAGTCACATTCAGATACGATTCAATTGAATTAAAGTGTTTGTTGACTGAATTCTATTCAAAAAAAAAAAAACAAAAATTGACTAGTTGAAGTGGTCCAGGTGACGGTCAGTCGATGTCCAAGCTATTTGTTGATTGTGTCCATCATCACATCAAAATTGCTTAAAATGAGTTCGTATGTTGAAAAAATCTTTCGAACATGAAACAAAAAAAAAATCTAAACGAAAATTTTACCTATTTTTTTGGTTTTTAAAAAACTTGGGAAGAAGAAGGGTTAATATTTTGAATTAGTTAACACTCTGTTCACACAAATGACGAAATGAAGAGCAAAAGGAGGAGAAGGAGGAGGATGAAGCGGCGAATGAGAACCAAGTGAGTGAGAATTAGAAATGATACCCACAGAATGGAACAAACAACACGAACCGGGATGGTATCGAGATTAACAGAACAAATGGCTGAAGGCTAAAAAAAAAATATAAAAAATAAAATTTCCTTTAAATAAAATGGTTTGAACCCTTGACACGACCCAACACATAAATATAAAAAAAATAGAGGAACGTAAAATAATTGTTTCATTGTTCTAAACAACAAAACATTTAAGTAGAAAAAAACATCCTTATCCACTCCACCAGGTAACTTAATAATAACGATAATAAGCAAGGTAAAAACGACGAAAAACATTCCTTAAAAAAAAAACAGCAAACAACAAACACATTCAAACAACAACCAGCGTTTCTCATCATTCACTGGAGATTCATTGGTAAAGAAAAAAAAAAATTGTTGTTGTGTGATGCACACGGTGTCTCGTAAGACACGGTGACGTGTTAAAAAAAAAAAAACGCTTTTTGAATTAATTTGGTTGGTTTGATTTTAACTTTTTGAATTTTTTTTATTATTATTATAGAAAAACCCACGAACACACGGTATGATTTGATATATAAGTGTCCAAAAACACAGTTCTCAAATTTTTTTTTTCCATAAAAAACAAAGCAAGCACACAGTTTGGAGAAAAACAGTTGTTGGTAGGTTATTCATGAATATGAAAATATATTGATTGACCAGAGAACGAACGAACAGAATAAATTTTTGGCTAGCCAATCAATATAGTTTAACCCTTTCATCACTCATTATCAATCAGAGCAATTTTTTTTTTGATCGAAAAAAAAATGACGAAATTCTTTGAGAGCTATGTGCTCTAGGTGTTCGAATGTTTCGTCGAGTTGTTTTCAATAATCGAACACTGCTAGAACTTTGTTATTTAATGATAATGTTCTTTACATTAGAATAGAATGTAAATTTGATGAATGATGATGGAACACACGTTTCGGAGTCAATATGTTAGAAAAATAATTTAATAAAAATTTTTTAAAAGAGATTAAGATAATCGAATTATCGACCAGCAAGAAATTCTTTTGATTGACCAAACACACACACAGAGGGACCCAGCATAATTTGGGTTCGCGAACAATTTCTCTCTTTGGAAAACTCTAAACTCACTTTCTCTCGCTCAATTTTGGAATCTGGGAACACAGGCACAGCAAGGTCTCTGGAACAAACCAGTGTGATTTGTTTGTGGGGGAATAATCTTTAGATTTCAAAGTTGGCTTAGAAGGTGTGTCTTGAAGACCGATTCAAATAAGAATGAATTTTTTCTAATTTTATTATTTTTACAAATTAAAAATTGAAAAAAAAAAAAATCATAAAGACAAACAAAACAGAAAAGAGACAACAACAACAACAACAACGACAAACAATCAATCAATCAATAAAATACGACACAATTCTCGAAGTGATAGCACGAAATAACGCGTTTCAATAATTTCATTAACACGCTCATCAATTTTTTTTTTTTTTGCAAGCTTTTTTCCATAAGAAAAACTTTGTTTTTTTTTTTTTTTGGTACTTTTTAACGCGATCTCATCTGATCATCATCGATCATTACCTTGAGTTTGTTGGTTGTTGTTCCAACGAGATCATCATACGTTCGATCAAATTTCTTAGGACTTGCTGCTCTTCGGCCGATAAGGTGGTGGTGGTCGTCGATGAGGACGACGACGAAGACGATGAATACAAACCAGACGATTTTGAAGAATCGGCGGTGGTGGTGGTTGACGAAGAAGAATTATCAGAAGTGGAAGACGACGACGAAGAAGACGATGATGATGAGATTTGACTGATAAACTTTTCAATGCGATAATGCATTCCACTGGTCAAATAGACATCATTGATAGCCGGGCATGCTGGGACCGTTGTTGTTGGTGGTGGCAGTGCTTGCGGTGAAGTTTCATCATCAGTGATATCGATAATTTCTTCCTCTTGCTGTTGTTGTTTTTGATCCATTGTTGAAGGGTCGTCTTGGTGATTGTTGTCAACATGATCATTATCATCGTCGATGGTCATCATTGTCGAATGATGACTATTATTGTTTTCATTGTTATTGACGTAATGAATACAATACAACAATTTGTTATAGCGGCTGTACAAGTGTTGCAGAATTTTACGCAACTTTCGATTCTCTTTGAACAAACTCTCATTGAGGTAACAAGATTGATGATGCGAAGTAGATGATGAAGATGATGGTGGCAATGGTTGCGGTAGCAAAGGTGGCAACGAAGACAGTAAATACGATTGTTTCGCTAGTTTGATACGTTTGTTTGAAGACGAATTGGCTGTGGTGGTGGGCAACATTGGCACTGTTGTTAGTTCGGTGGTGATTAGATCCGCCGGTGCTGCCACTGTTGTATCAGAACCATCTTCCGCACTGATATTAATTCCGCTATCCTTCTCATCGACTGAGGATGAACTATGATGATGATGGCTTGAGGTTGATGTGATAGGTTCGTTTGGTGTCTGTTTTAACGTTTCCAATTCTTTCTCGATGATCAAGTACTCTTTGAGTAAATCATTTTTCGACATCGAATTGAGACGTTCGGCGTGCATAGTATCATAGGCTTCATGGAACTGTTGCTCTAAATAGAATGATTCATCTTCAGGTGAATCGTAATAATCATCGAGCGAATTGCAATCTTCGTCTCCGCTGCCGATCGCTGTCAATTTAGATTGCTTTTGTCGTTGAATCTGACCAGAAAGAGCTTCAAAATCAATCTCTTTCGAGTGTTCATTCATGATGAATTGAGTGGTGTTGTATGGGGCCAACGGTTGACCATTCTGAACACATTTCCGATGCAAACGAGACACTTCATTGGCATCACATTCGGCCCATTTCATTCGTTTCCGTTTCGATTCACCATCAAAAAATGGTGACCGATGATGATGATGCGGATCAGAAGACAAGGGCCGCTTTCGACGTTGAGTCTTTTTCTTCTTGTTACGGCGACGACCAGTAATTTTGGTGGTGGCATTGGTAGCCAAGACAAAATCTCTAGATTTTTTACCATTCTGTTTAAAATACGATTGATAATAATAATGGCGATAATGGCCACTACCACCATTGCCATTAGTAAGCTTATAGTTTTGATGTTGTTGTTGTTGCTGCTGTTGTTGTTGATGATGAAAGTGTTGATAAGTTTTGATATCATTTTGGGTATTATGAAAACTGGTATTATTATTGTTATTATTAATATGTGATGTTTGAAGTTGATTTTGTGAAGAATTGGTGGCTCGTTTCGTAATAACATTACTAATATTATTAATATTTTTATGACTATCACATTGTAATTTGTAACATTTGGAAACATTGGTCAAATTGGTCTCACCCAAAAAGCATTCGTTCTTCACTGAGGATAGTGATTGTTGTTGTTGTTGCTGCTGCTTCATCGATGATGAAGCAATTACTGCTGCCGATGCTGTTATCATCGGATTCGAATACGTTCTTGGTCGTTGCTTTTGTTGGTAGCCCATGACGTTGTTGTTACGATATGTTTGCTGAGAATGACGATACTGCGATTGTTGTTGTTGAATATCCGCCTGTTGTTGCCGATTGTTGGCAATATAAGCTTGCTGTTGCTGCTGAAGCATTCCACCATTATTACTGTTCAGATGAAAGCTCTTGTAATTTGAAGACGAGTTTTGGAACTTTTGAGTTCGCTGATGGTGCAACTGTTGTTGTTGCTGCTGCTGTTTTTGTTGATTATCTTGAACAATACTAGGCGACGGAGGATGATGCTGATAGTGATGATGAGGATGGTGATATAGTTGATGGCTATTATTGGTTTGATTTTGGCAGCCACCACCTACGATTACGCCACCGCTACTTCCATATAGTCTCAAATGTGATCGATGTTGTTGTTGCTGCTGCGATGGTTGAAGCTGTTGTTGTTGTTGCTGTTGCAGTGGTTGTAACAGTTGTGTTTGTTGACTGTTGTTGTCCATTAGTAATAAAATCATTTATCTTTCTTATTTTCAGAAAATAGATAATACAAATGATGGCTGTCGAACAGAATGTGTGTGTGAAACGAGTTGACGGTGATTTGAGATTCTGATTCTTGAGTTTCAAACTTCCAAAATATTATTCTTGAGAAATAAATTACTTCAAAAATTGAAGGTGAAAAAAAATAATAACAAACGATGTGTGTGACACACCACTAATACCAATAAAACAAAAAAATATTTTCGGGATAGCAAATCGAATTTTTTTTTTTCAAACACTCAACTAAAAAAAAAAAAACAGAAACAAAGTGTTTCTTTTTTTTTCTTGAGCTTGGCGGCGGCCGCGAAGAACTTGAAACAACTTCGAATGTGTTGAAAAAGCGGCGGCGGCAGTTCGGGTCAACTTCTGATGTTCTTCTTTTTTGGCTTTCTCTCTTTAGTTTTGAGAAAAGTTGTTTGCTGGTTGGTTGGTGGTAGTACAATTGAAATGACAATCGATGAAATCGTTCTTCAAGAGAAAAAAAAACACGATGAAAAAAAAAGTCAAACAGTGGTGGTGGCGGCGGCGTAGAAATAGAGAAAATTTTCTTCAACAAAGAGAGAGAATATTTTTTGACAAAAAAATGTTTGACTGAAATAGAGAGAGAAAGAGATTGTTCAAAAAAAAAAAAAAACAGTGTATGTTACAGTTGCTATTTTGTTTTTGAGACTGAGCGCTTTGACTGTTTGCTTGCTTGCTTGATTGCTCGATAGCTTGTGTGATCACAAACCAAACGAATGAACTGACTAAAGAGAAATGATTGGCACTAAACAAGGAATTTGATGCTACTTTTTATATATGAGAAGGAAGGAACGAACGAACGAGCGAGCAAGCAAGCGAATGAACAGACAAACAATTGGAACAACCACTATCCAATATTTTGTCATTGGTAGTGGCATAAACAGCTAAACATTACATTACTTTGACATGCGCATTTAGTATGACAAAAAAAAAAACTTACCGAGTCTGCGTGTTTCGAATTCAAATCGTTGGTTTGGTGTGTGTGTTCGATTTAACACTGTTTGTGCCGCCTGTCCTCTTTTCTCCTGTTTGTTTGATGGTTGGTTGATTTTTGGTGGCCATCACACACAATGGTACAGGATATATGTTGTTGTTTCTCTTTTCTCAACTCTGATAATCATTTTTTGTTGTTTTTTCTTCTAAATCTTTTGCCATTACACGGTGTGTATAATAAGACTAACAAAACAAGTCGTTTTTTTTCGTTGTTGTTGATCGATGCCAACAAACAGAAAAAGCCTTGAATTTTGTAGAAAGGGACAAAATTTTCAAATTGTAAAATAGGAAAAAACGACACAACGTTTTTCCTTTAAGCTAAATACTTTTCTTGCTGGTCATTCTCAAAGTTCGATCATGGAAAGAAAACTCCAGGATCAAACCTAAATCAGAAAAACAATTTTTCTTTAGCCAAAAAATGAATTGACAATACAGTTTTTCGAAAAATTTTTCCCAAAAAAAAAAAAAACATTCCTGATAAAATGGATGGTTGAATGTTAATTTCATTTCGAAAAAAAAAAACGTACGAATAATTTCGTTGAACAATGATGATGATGGTTTAGTGGTGGCAGTAGTGTAGCTTTTGATGATGATGATGCTGCTGTTTTCTGTTGTTAGGTAGCTCTGTTTTTTTACAGCAACATCATCACCACTCAGCCTCAACACAAACACGTATCGTAACACAATCAAGACACACAAAGAGATTACAATATGGTGTTTGTGTGTGTTGAGTTGTGTTGTGTTGGATACGGTAAAACATCCACCACCCAAAAAAGAAAAATCCCAAATTTCTAGAAGAGATTTCTTTTCTTTTTTTTTTGGAGGCAATAGGTTTGTTGAAAAAGTTTTCTTGGCTAAACTTTGACCTTTTTTTTCTTCCCACAATACAGTGTGTTTCAATTAGTTTGCTTCGAAATGATAAACACATCTAGTGAACCAACAAACACCATTTGTAGAAGAAAAAAGCATTAACGCCCAAAAAAAAAAAAAAAAAAAGTGTTCTCTTGCCAGAAGAACACTCTTCACTAGCAACACAACCAACGCAATGTTTTTTTATTCGTAAAGAAGAAATTTACCCGAAATACGAGAGTGAATGAAGAAGAGACGAGAAAAAAAAAAAAAAACAAGAAGAATCCGATAGTGTTTGAATTGAACGGTTTTTGTTTTCTCTCTACAGAGCAGTATTGTTGATTTACAACGTAGAAACCAAACCTAGAAATAAATTTGGATCGTTTTTGGATCACTCTCTCTCTCTCTCTCTCTCTCTCTCTGTTCAACATGGAGTTTACTCTGTATTACACTTCCGCCAATGGTCCGTCGGGGACGTGGAGAGGAGGACCCTGTTTCACTCTCTCAACTCATCATCGTCATCATCTGCTTGAATGATGATTTTCCATTTGAATCAAACAAAATAAAAGCGAAAAAAAAATGTCACTAATTCCTAGGGCCCAGTGAGGTTGGCATTTAAAGTTTTTTTTGCATTCAATCAACCAACTTGGAATGAATGATGATGTCTCAAATGGGTTAAAAAAGCTAGAGCACTGTTGTTGTAGTTGTTCTGCAGTGTGGCAGTAATACACTTCCCCCCCCCACCCCGCTGCCCCACCACCACCAAAATTAACACTCCATTTTGTCGAAATCTTTAAGCTTTTTTGACATTTCGAATCGATTTCTCAATATCTTTAATGATTGAAATGATAACCCTCCAAGAGAGAAGGTGCTTGCAGTGATTGAAGACAACACCCTGTATGAAAAAATTGGTGAAAAAAACAAACAAGTCACTACCACACACAACAATGCCACAGAAATCTGGTTCCAGGCGTTTTCTTCTCTTTTCTAGGTCCTGGTCTCAAAAAATTCAACTCGCCTATTGTATTTAAGTGCTCGCTCAAAGCTTGGAGACTTTTGCCCCATTGGAAAGAATCCTAGGAAAAATTGTTCCAAGTCGAAAAACAAGTTCCAGCTAGTTTTTGAGTTTTAGAAATTTTTTTTTTTTTTTTTTGAATGGAGGTGTGTCTGAGAGAGGGGGGAGAGAGTGCTTTTCAAAACTACAACGTAGTTTCACGTGTGTAAATAATTAGTATTGTTTTGTATTTGAGCGGCATCTACCGATAGAATCCCTACACTAGATTCAAAATTGAAATTCGAGAAAACGAGATGATTGTTGTTGTTCGATTGTTTGTTCTCTTAAACACACCCAACCAGCCGAAAACAAAATTCGACCGTTTTCAAAAGAAAAACCGGTTCACGCCATTCAAAACCAGCACTCTAAAAACATACTCTTGGACTTGATATATTTTTTTTAATGGACCATAGAAAAATTGGCCTTGTGGGGAAAAATTCGATCCAAGTTTGCTTCTGGTCTCGAATTGATTGAAAAAGAGGAATCAAATCAAGTTTTGACTGTTTAAAAACCTTTCAAGCATTATTAATATTCATAAATAGCCTTTTATGTTCATCAACGATCGTTGCATCATTGCAGTGAAATACCATTTCACTAACCCAATTCAAACACGGCGAATTTAATGGTATGATATTTTAAAACAATTTTTTGGCGACACCAAACGAACAACAATCGAAACAAAAAAATTGTTTTTCTCTCAAAAAACTTCTGGTTTATTGTGTTTCAAATGATTTGGATCATCATCATTATTTTCATCACCGATCGCTTGACGATCCCAATCCTGTTGCCGATCAGTACCAAAAAACAAAAATCCTAAAACACCGATCAGGAGAAAACCTCCCGTCAAATTGAAAACCAAAGACCATTTGTAATGAATTGATAGATCGATGTTGGAATCGATGACGATACCAACAATGTATGGTGATAGTAGACCCATGATAAAGGGCAACAACAATACCAAACCGTTTAACATACCAGAAAGATTGGGTGCGAATTCCGAGATGATGGTCCACTCACCACCAGTGATGCCTCCATAGCAGAAAAACGAAGTGATGAGTAATACAATGGCAAATGTCTCGCTCTCCTGTGCCAATGACATCAAAAACAGGCACGTCGCTGTCCCTCCCATAGCTAAAAATTGGAATATTTTCCTGGTGATCAGTAAACTGAAGATTCGATGATTTATCAAAATATTCGACAGATAGGGCGATGAAAATGATGAAATTCCATAGGCCAAAGTGATGAAAGCATTGAAATAGCCATTTTTCGTAATGTTCATACCATAATTGGTTGAAAGATAGGATGGAACCTTGTTCAACAGTAGAAAAAATCCAAAACTTCCAGCCGAACGACAAACTATTGAACACCAAACAGGTACCGAAGTCAAAATCGACTTCCAAGGGATTCGTTTAATCTGTTCAAAAAAAAAAAAAAAATGAAATCATTGAACTTCATTAGAATCTTACTTTTTTTGAATGATTTTGATTGTTAAAGTTGAGAATGAATTTAAGCTCAGAATCGGAGATGTGTCTACTATCGGTGGGTCGATTATCACCAAAATAAAACCACAACAAAATACATGGCACATGGGCAGCGGATAAGGTGTAGAAAATCAATGGCCAACCAATCGATGTTTCACATAACAATCCGGATAATGAGAACATGATCGTCATACCGATTGAGGCGCCAACTTGCATACCAGAATTGGCTATGGAACGTTCATCAGCCGGGAACCATTGAATGTACAGCGAGAATAAAGCTGGATAAGTGAGACCTTGAAAAGTTCCAATCAATGTTTGAGTCAAAATCAATAGGCCTAAACCCCATTGAGCAACGAATGGTATCAAAGCGATCAGAATGCCTGGACCAAGAACACCACACAATGCAAACCATTTGCCACCGAACCGGTCGGTGAAATATCCGGCAATGCTTGGCACACACCAATACAAATAGAACGATGAACCAAGTACAATACCCTTCAAATTAAAATCAAAATAATTTTTAAAAAGGAAAGCTTTTTCAAAGAAAAAAACCTGTATCGTTTGTGACCAATCGAATTGAGGAGCGTTATTATTGATTATCAAATCTATGTTTTCGATAATCGAACCATTCACCATTGGTAAAGAATTTGTTTTGGTCATTCGAACGATCGCTATACTCATGGCAGCTCGATGAGCGAACATCAATGCACTCGAATAGATTCCCCATTATGGAAATCATCCAACGAAACTTACTCCCCATGTTTTTGGAATTGCCAGTTGAAAAACCCACACGTAAAAATGAGAAAATTTTATGTCCTTAAACACTGTTTTATGGTGTTTTTCTCTGTTTTTAAACTGGACCTTTGATGAGGTATGATCAGTGTTTGAAGTGAAAAAATAATCTTCTTCTTAAAATTTAGATCATAATAATTTTAATCTCCTTGGACAACCTCAATGGCAACCCAAATCCAACAAGTAATCTCATCGTTGTTGTTTTAAATGTTTTTTAAAAGTTTTTTTTTTAATTTAAATTTCTAGGAATTTGCAAAAATTCCTGGTAATTGCCAGAGAAGTTACAAGAACGTCATTATTCATCACTATTCATTGATTGCATAGAACAATCATCACTATTTATTGATCCAAATCGAATACTCTGGAAGATCTAATGAAGTGTTTTGTTTTGATTGAAAAAAAAGTCTACCATAATTTTATTGAATGGAAATGGAGCAGCAGCAGGGTTAAAAGTAATTAACTTTATTGTCTCTCTTCTCCCCGAAGTAATCAAACAAAAATGAGTTTTTTTTTCTTCTTACTCTCTCTCACTCTCTCTCTCTCTCTCTCTCTCTCAGTCTCTCTCTTTATCTCTGTTGTTCGTTTCATTTCACGCCAATAAAAATTTTTTCTGACAAAACAGTCGAGCAATCAATCAAACAAACCAGAAGAGACCTAGTTTGAGACCTTAAATTTGATATCGGTAGTTTTTTTCAAAGAGAAGCTACGTTTGTTTTTGTTCTCATCTCGTTGATCAATAAGGAAGTTTTTATCCCATTGCTGTTGTTGGTTGGTGCTGATCAACAGGAATATCAAAACACCGAAAATATAAACTCCACCATTGAAATAGAATATGATCGACCAAGTATCGGATAAGGAAGCAATTTTTGAATCGATAAACACACCGACAATATACGGGGCAACAATTCCCATCAAAAATGGTAGTAACATGCAAATACCGGTAACCGAACCAGAGAGATTTGGTGCGTACTCAGAAATCATTGTCCACTCACCACCAGTGAAAAGTCCGTGGAAAAACATTCCGATTATCAGCAAACACATGGCAATCGTTACGTTCTCTCGTGCCAACGACATCAGAAACATGCAAATGGCCGGCACACTAAAGGCCAGTGTTTGAATCAATCTTCTGGTCATCAATAGACCAAACACTTTACTGTTGATGAAAAAGTTTGCGATGAATGGACCCAAAAATGATGATATGCAATAGGCCAAATTCATGCAAGCATTGAAATACCCGTTTTTGGTGATGTTCAATTCGTAGATGGTCGACAAGTAGGATGGAGTTTTGTTGTACAACAAGTAAAACCCAAACGAACCAGCAGTGCGAACCAAAATCGAACACCAAACTGGGGACGCAATCAGAATCGATTTCCACGGTGTTTTTCTAGTTTTTTTCTGAAATTTTCTAAAACTGATTCAAACGATTTTGAACGATTATTATCTTACTTCTTTCAAATAAGTCTCAATGTTATTGGTCCACAAGTGGTTGAGTTCGATTTGGTTGATACGTCTACTGGTTGTTGGTTGATCATCACCAAAATAGAGCCACAGCAATAGCCATGGAACGTGAAGAGCTGATAGCAAATAAAATACCAAGGGCCATCCGATCCGTGTTTCACACAAAACTCCACCAATCACGAACAATATGGTTGAACCTAAAGCTCCACCCATCTGAATACCAGCATTAGCTCTGGAACGTTCCCGAGCCGGGAACCATTGAATGAAAATGGATAGAAATGATGGATAGATGAACCCGTGAAAAACTCCGATCACTGTTTGAGTTAGAATCAACAGGCCAAAACCCCATTGAGCAACGGATGGAATCAAAGCGATCAGAATGCAAGGACCTAGAACACCAACAAAAGCAGACCACTTGCCGCCGTATCGATCGGTAAAATATCCTGCTATTCCGGGTACACACCAATATAAATAAAACGTCGATCCTAATACGATACCCTTTTCACAAAGAAATTAGTTCCAAAGTTTTTTAGAAAAAAAAAACTTACTTGCGACGTTTGAGACCAATCAAATTCGGGAGCCTTGTAAAGTCCATCACTCAAAATATTATTCGTTTCATTGGTTGATGATGATGATTTGGTCATCCGAACAATGGCCACACTCATGGCAGCTCGATGGGCGTACATCAAAGCACACGAATAGATACCCATCACCGCTATTATCCAACGGATATTATTCATCGTTTGCCGATTGTCCGATGTCACGTTTTACTTGAATGAACAAGAATACTATTGATTGAAACTTTAAAAGTATTATTTTTTTTAATAATGAAACGAGTCTCTAGTTGTTGACGTTCAAAAACGGTAATAAAAATTAACTACAAATTTAAAGTAATTTTAATCTTTTAATAGAGCCAGTTTTATGACAGTGTTGTAAAAACGTTTCTCAAAAATCGCCAATTGCATTATAAACAGAACAAAAAAAACAAAGTTTCCGAAAAGATTTTGAAGTTTTGTCGAAAGTCGATAGTGTGAACGTTGTAAAATTTCGATTTTTTTCTCAGTCATCAAGATTCAATTTAAAATTTATTATGACTAAAAAACATTATTGTAACAAAACAATTAGAAAATTTACTATTATGAAAAGCCAAGTTTCGAATCGAACCGCGACGTTTCATAAACTGTCGATTAATCTAAAAGATTGTAGGCTATTTGATGCTAGTTTTTGTAGAAATAGCTCATTTTTGCTGGAAAAACGCTTCAAGCTTTGGGTTGAGGCCAATTTTGGGCGAGTTTTGTTTCAACGACTTGACGATCCCATCGCTGTTGTTGGTTGGTGCTGAAAAGCAAAAATATTAACGCACCAGAGAAAAAAACTCCGCTGGTAAAGTAGAATATCATCGACCACCTTTCTGGTAGCGTGGCAATGTTGGAATCGATGAATATGCCGACGGCGTATGGTGTTATGATTGGCATCGTATATGGCAGAAACATACAAAAACCGGTCAACACTCCCGATAGGTTGGGAGCGTATTCCGAGATCATGGTCCATTCACCGGCCGACCAACAACCATGAAGAAATAGGCCTATCACCAGTAAAGCGATAACTACCGATGCGTTGTCTTTTTCCAAAGAAATCACAATGAAACATAGTGCCGGACTGACCAAAGCCACAGATTCGAACAGTTTTCTAGTGACCAGAGAAGAGAATATTTTACGATCAATCAGACAATTTGCTATGAATGGTGCCAAAAACGATGATAAACCGTAGGCGAAGTTCATGCAAGCATTAAAATAACCATTTTTGATGATATTCAAATTGTGAACAGTGGACAGATAGGAGGGTGTCTTATTGTAAAGCAAATAAAATCCAAATGTTCCAGCTGTACGAGAGAGAACGGAACACCAAACTGGTTTCGAAGTCAAAATCGATTTCCACGGTACTTTCAGAGACTTTTTCTATTCGATTTTTTTTCAAAGGCAAAAAGATTAATTTCTTTAACGTTTCAAAATGATTTCTCACTTTTCCCGAGTTGATCTCATTGTTCTTGGCCAATATGAATTTGAGCTCGGCTTCGGTAATGCGTCGACTATCCACTGGTCGATTATCACCAAAATAAAGCCACAACAGAATCCATGGTACATGAGCAGCGGATAGTAGATAGAAAATCAATGGCCACCCGATTGATGTTTCACAAAGAAGTCCACCCAAAGTGAACATAATGGTTGATCCAAGAGCACTACCCGCTTGAATGTTGGCATTGGCTTTCGAACGTTCATTGGCAGGAAACCATTGAATGAAAAGCGAGAAAAACGAAGGATAGATCAAACCATGGAAAGCACTGATCAATGTTTGAGTAAAAATCAAACATACCAAACCCCATTGAGCGACCAATGGAACCAAGCCGATCAGAATACAAGGACCAAGAACACCAAGCATGGCAGCCCATTTACCACCGAATCGATCGGTGAAATACCCGGCAAAGATTGGAACCAGCCAATATAAATAATACGTTGAACCAAGTACAATACCCTAAAAACTATTTCAATTGCTGTAAGATTTTTGTTTTTACAACAAACCTGAGTTTTCTGGTTCCAATCAAACACTGGAGCCCTATTCTGAATGACCCTCAGCGTATCTTCATTGAGTTGCGAATAACTTTCTAGGAAGGATTTTTTAGTCATTCGAATGATTGACAAACTCATAGCGGCTCGATGACTGTACATCAACGCACACGAATAGATGGCCAACAACGAAATTATCCAGCGAATCTTCATCTTCTCCCGATGTTCTTTGAAAAAAAAACGTTTGTTTGCACAATGAAAAACAATTTTACAGTTTTCTGGTAATTTTATTTGATTAAAATTAAATTTTTTATTAATAAAATTTTTTTGGATGAGATGTCGAAACAAGAGAGATAATTAACTTCAACAGGCTGTTCATTTTATCGGTCCAATTTTGTTTTAAATCATCAACTCTCTGTGTTATCACAGAAGCAATAAAGATTATAGAAAGTATGTCGAAGTCTCCAAAAAGCTCAAAGCTCGGTGACTAGTTCACAATTTTTGCTTTTCAAAGTCACACTTTTCCCGGACAATGGTTCTCGATTTTGATCATCAATTGTCTGTTTATGTTTTCCCACTGCTTCTAAATCCCAGTTTTGTTGTTGATCGGAACTCAACACCAAAAATGTGATACCACCAATAGTACATATTATGGTAACCATGTAGAAAACAATGTTCCATTGAGAGCGAATGTGTTTTTGATCGGCATCTAGCAGAATGCCAACAATGTATGGAGCAAGAATACCCATCCCAAATGCCGGTATATTGGCGAGGCCAAAAACCAGCCCAGCTAGATTTGGAGCATATTCTGAGACGATGGTCCACTCACCGGCAGAATAAAAACCATAGAGACATAAAGATAGTATCAACAATGTCATCACCGAAGTATCATGACATCCCATCAAAGGAATCAGACCAATACAGATGGCTGTTCCAAAAATAGAGATGGATTGAAACAATTTCCGTACAATCAAACGACGCCATTTGAATCGGCGAATGAAAAAATTGGCCAACGAGGGAGCCAACAAGCTAACAATTCCGCTGCTCAAATTGCTGACCGCATTGAATGCTCCATTCGATACAAGATCAATACCAAAAACTTGAGACAAATACGAAGGCATTTTGGTGTTGAGCAAGAAGAAACCAAATGCAGCACTAGTTTTCGTAACAAGCGAACATATCATTGGAGCAGATAAAAACATACGAGACCAAGGTACCCGAATATTTTTCTATAAAAAAAATAACGTTTAAAAAACTAGTGAAATTGTCTCGAAACGTACTGTTATGAACTTTTCTTGACGATTGGCTTTGATGTAATCAAGTTCTTTTGATGAAATCCATTTGTTATGATCTGGTTCATTGCTTGTTATCAAAAACCAGAAAATCAAAAATGGCAAATGAAGCACTGACAGCACATAAAAATCCAATGGCCATCCCATTTCGGTCCTCTCGCTAAACAATCCAGATAGATAGAACATCAAAGCTGTGCCTACCGATCCGCCAAACACCATACAGCCATTGGCCAACGACCGTTCTTTTATGGGAAACCATTTGATGTAAAGTGAAAAAATCGCCGAATAGATGCATCCATGAAAACCTCCTGTAATGATTCGATTCACTATCAAAACCGTTGAACCATATTGGCGGGTCATTATTGGTGTCAACGCTGATAGTACGCATGGCCCAAGAGCACCAGTCAATGCAATCCAACGACCTCCTAAAGCATCGGTCAACAGTCCTGCTATCGATGGAACAAAAACATACAAATAAAACTGAGCTCCCATGATGATTCCCTGATTTTAGAAAATAAGAATCGGAAAAAAATTTGAAAATTTAAAGTCTTACTTGTAATGTTTCGCTCCATTCGAATTCAGCCTTTCTTTTCAAATCTAAATGATTGACTGATGAAGGCATGAAACGTTCGATTAAAGTCGTTGTTTGGTTCGTTTTCAAACATTCGGCTTGTATCTCATTCTCCATCAAAATCGAATGATTTTGGTACTCAAAATGTGGATGTTTTTGAGGCCTGGTCATGGCCACAATGGAGACACTCATCACCGAACGATTCATGTAGACTAACGAACAACCGTAAGCTCCGAAAATGCAAACCAAAAGCCGAATCGGAATCATTTTGTTTGTTTGGTTCAAATTTGAAATTCAAAAAAATTTGTGGTTATTTGAACTCGCTGTTTGATCGTGAGGATTGAATGATGATGGTATGATGAGCTTGATCATTTCCTATTTTAGTTTTCATCATATATCAACTCAATTTTTGAGTCAATCTCATTGTCATTTAAAGTTTTTTTTCTTTGAAAAACAAAATTTAAGCACATTATCAAATAGTAGATTGGTATAATAAAATCTCAGAACAATAAAAACAATTTTCTTTGAGAAGAAAGAAGAACCATTTACTTTTCATCAAAATTATTCTGCTGCCAATGAAGATCACCAGAAATGAATAAACGCCAATAAATGACATCAACTATTCACAATCATCAAGTGTAAGATGAGCGCTGAAAATTTGATCTGAATGATGGACAAACTGATGGCAACTCGATGAGAGTACATCGACGAATAGAATTAATCCGAACAGCTGAAAGTTGATTTTAACAGTTAATTTTTCTAAACTCTGTGGACTCTGTTATCACGAAGCAATAAAGTTTTGTTTTTATTTTGAATTTTAAAATTTTTTATGTCGAAATCCAAAAGTTCAAAGCTCGTTAATTAGTTTTTCAAAGTCTTGTTTGACAATGGTTTCTGGTTTTGATCGTCAACTGTCTCATTACGTTTTTCCACTGCTTTT
This sequence comes from Octodonta nipae, assembly GCA_034190945.1. Lineage (NCBI taxonomy): Eukaryota > Metazoa > Arthropoda > Insecta > Coleoptera > Chrysomelidae > Octodonta > Octodonta nipae. Next base: position 50,125 of record JAVLUE010000076.1, on the reverse strand, counting down.
AGGTTCCAGTTTTCTGGCTGATCAAAACTCAACACCAAAAATAATCTCGAAAAAAGTGAGAGATCAGTTGAAATCACAATGATTTTCGTTTTGAAAAGAAGATTTCTTTTTCGATTTTCCATTACCAGGTAAAAGTTCTTTTGAGTTAGTTTCTTTAGTTGGAACACGAGCCCAAATACCAAATCTCTTGACATAAACAAGTTTAATAAGATGTTTCTTGACACAGGTATGTGTCACCTCCAAATGTTTGGCCAAAGTACGAATAGAAATTTTCTCATCAATTTCGATGATGGCTTTGATAAGATCATCATTGACCTCGACGTTCCAGAACGTTTCTCATCTTTCAAGAAAAAATCTCAAGAACAAAATTTGAAAAACTAATTTTGGCATTGACGTTCTTTTAATGCCTCATCACCATAAAGAGTACGTAACTCTCGGTAGGATTGGGATGCTGTCTTACCTTGACGAAACAAAAACAACAACACAAGACGATAATGTTCATTCTGTTTTTCCATTTCTAGGAATTTTTTAAATTTAATTAATTTTAAATGAAATAGAGCAATAATTACCGTTTTGATATTTGAAGTTTTTTTTTTTTGGCCACACACAAAACAATAAAAAAAATAATTCCTTTTCTTGTAAAACTGCTAGCAATTACTTAGTAACAACCTGATATGCTGTGAGGCTAGATTTGTAATTGTTTTGATTAAATTGACAAAACAACTTTAAACAAACAGGTTAACAATGTTTTTTCTTCAAAAAAATTTAAAAATGATCGATGAGAGATTGAAAAAATTTCAAAAACACTTATTCTTATACAATGTAAGTAACACGATGAACACACGGTATAATGCTGTTTCCTGAATCGAACTAAAAACAAACTTTTCAGGTTTTTAAAATTTTCAAAGTTTTCAAAGCAACATTGAAGATGTTTTTGATTTTTGGACAATCATCAAAATTTCAATATGGAAGATCGTAACGTAAGCCAATTCAATTTCAGATTTCAATTATTCATAAAAATTTCTCCAACTATTTGTCAGGTTTTGATCTCATATATCGAGGAAAACTTTCCCAAAACACTCGATCATCAAAGAGAATTTCAAATCAACTTTTCCAAGTTTTTACTTGCCAGCATGGTGAATTTAGTTGAAAAATCATTGAACGGTTGTTTGGCCTCTGGTCAATTGATGAAAAAATTCACTAACGATAGTCAGTCTGAATTACCACATGAAGCTTTGGCTATTTTAAATCATCAAATCGAAACAAAGTTGATTGATTCAATCAATGATGATAGTTCAAACTATTCGAATAATATTGTCGAAATCTGTGATCAAGTTATTGATTTTTTATGGGAACATTTGCATACTAAACTTTGGTATCAGGTTCCTGTGGTCATACGTAAACTATACGCTTACCATCAATTACTAAAATCGATGGCTATAATTCTCAATCGCTCATTCAATAATCAGAAAATAATATCAATGCTGATTGATTCGTTGCGTTGCATTGATTTTGGTTTGATAATGAGTCCGGATTTTTCGGGTCGTTTGCTGGCTAAAATTGGTTCATTACAACATTGTGCACTGATACGATTGTTGGATAAATGGCAATTTTTTGAAAGTGATGAAATACTACAAGAAGATCCCATATCCAAATGGAAAAGGTTGATTGATTATTCAGAGAATAACTATGAAAAAAATTCGTTGGTTGTTGATGTGCCACATTTGCAGCAACCAAAATCAATGATCAAAGAGTTTTTCGATTCGGATACAGTAGATTTGTTGGAAATTGGTTTTAATCATATCGTTCCAAAAGAACCATTCATTTTAAGGAATGGTGCTCGATCATGGCCTTGTTTGTCTTCTGAACAGAACAGTCGTTGGACCATGAGCTATCTGCTTCGAAAGATGGCTTATCGTTGGGTCCCTATCGAGATCGGCTCAAAATACACCGATCAAAATTGGTCTCAAAAAATCATGCCAATTCATGAGTTCATTGAAAAGTTTATTTTTGTCAAATCGAATGGTGTTGCATATCTGGCACAATACAATCTTTTCGATCAAATCATCGAACTTGATGAAGAGATCATGACACCCGATTTTTGTGTCATTTCAGATTCGAAAAATCAATTAGAAGCTTTCGATGATCAACAAGAAGAACAATTAAACTGTGATTGTAATGCATGGTTTGGTCCTGCCGGTACTGTCTCGCCACTTCATTTCGATGCTCGCGATAACATCTTTGTCCAAGTTCGTGGTTCAAAATACGTTTGTCTCATATCACCCAAAACTAGCGATGATAAAATTTTCCCACATCCTAAAGATTCATTGCTGTGGAACACGTCTGAAGTGAATTTCGAGAATGTCGATCTGGAGCGGCACAAAAATTTCACCAAAATAGATCGCCATTTGATTCATGAGTTCATGGTGAACGAGGGTGATCTTCTATTCATACCGAAATGTTATTGGCATTTCGTCAAAGCTCAAACCGATAGTTTCTCAATAAATTTTTGGTGGAACTGAAGGGTTAATTCTTTTTTAAACCATCAGTTGTGAAGTGTTAAACGAATGGCTCTCAAAACTCAACAACAACACCGCAACAGTAGTGGCATTGAATGAATAAGATCAAAAACAAGGTTTATTATTCTCAAAAATTTCTCGAGAATTACCCGATTATTAAAATGAGGTATATAGATTATGATGATGATGGTAATCAACCAGAATTCCCGGTACCAATTACCCGGTGCTACGGTTTCTTCTGGTAGGGTATCATAGTAGTGAGTAGTAGTAACCAGCTAAAATACCAAAAACCAATAGACAAAACAAGAGAGGAGGGCAATTGTGTTGTTTGTGGTAGAAGCAGTGCATCAATTGTAGTTTCGGGCATTGTTTGTTTGTTTGTTGTTTTGTATCGCATCGTTTTCGGGCTCGAATCGAGCGCACTGGGAAGTCCACAAACCTACACCAACACATAAACAATTTCCGTAATTCTTCACTAATCAAGATCAATTTTCTTGAAATTTGATTGTCTTCTAGTTTGTGTGTTTGAAGAAATTCCCATCCCTAAGCTTTTGGATAGAGAAAGAAAATTTCCAACAGAACAAGCACAAGTTCTGACATTATGGCGGATGGGAAATTGTCAATGTCGGGTGTTGATCGGAAATTGGATGGATCGAAAACACCAGAAGTTAAGAATGCCATCATCAACAACAATGCCAACAAAGACAATGGCTCACCAAACAAACAAGGTGGTAGAGATGGTGGAAGCGGTAAGAAACGTAAATTGAATCAACAATCTGGTGGACATCATCAACAACAATCAGAACGCGGTGGTGGTGGTGGTGCCAACTCTTCATATAATGGTCAACATGCTGGAGGGCATTATCGTTTGACCGGTGGTCCCGCCTGGGAACTTCAGCCACAAAATGCTTCGGAACAACAATTTACAGGTTAATTTTTCATCAAAAAAGTTTTTGTTTGTCTAATGAATCTCATAGGTCGATGCCGTTTGTTTGTTGCCAATCTTCCGAGCAATGTCACTGAAGAATCGATGCGAAAATTATTTAGTGATTTTGGTCAAATATCAGAGATTTATATTGGTAAAGGAAATCAATTTGCATTTATTCAAATGGACACAAGAAACAATGCTGAGAATGCCAAAAATGCATTAGACGGAAAACTGTTCGAAGGTCGAGCGTTACGGGTGAGACTAGCGGCCCATGCCGCTGCTATTAAAGTAACCAATCTACCGCCCTGCGTTTCCAATGAGCTTCTTAATTTGGCATTTAGTTCATTTGGACCAGTGGAGCGAGCCATCGTAGTGGCCGATGATCGTGGCCGTTCACTTAACGAAGGAATCATTGAATTTGCTAGAAAATCGTCGGCTCAAGCAGCCATAAAAAAATGTCAAAACGAGTGTTTGATTTTGTCGGCAACTCCTTTGCCCGTACTGGTCACTCCACTAGAATCAAGAGACGAAGATGAAGGAGTTCCAGAAAAAAATGTCCTTCATCTAAATGAGTACCGAAAAGAACGAGAAATTGGACCACGATACGCAGATCATGGAACAATCGAACATGCCGTGGCGAACAAATGGAAAGAACTTTTTAAATTGGAAGCAGAACGCCGCGAAGCTTTCGAAGCTGAAATTCGTGATATGCACGAAAATTTCCGCGTTCAAATGGAATACTTTCAGCTTGAAGAGAATGTGAAAAGATTACGCGATCAGCTCACTCAAATGGAATCACAAGCGCACCACATGAACGCTGGCCGCGACGCGAGGCATGACTACGAACGACAACGCGATGAACAGAGACGTCAACATGAAGCCATGCTACGTCAACAAGAGGAACAGATCATGGGACCTAGCCATGGTCAAAATGATATGAATGTTTTGCGCCGACAAGAGAACGAACTCAGGCAGCAAGCCAACGCTCTTCAGCAGCTTCTAGATAGACAAGAATCGGCGTTAAGACAAATGGCCGCTGGTGGAGGAGATTCTTCTTTAGGCCAACACGTAAGTCATCAATTGTTCTATTTTATTTTAAATTGAAAAAATTCTTTTCTAGCAAATGGATTCAAATTCAATGTACGGCCATCAATCAAACCATCAAGCTGGATCTATAATGGGTGGACATGGTCCGCCACCACCAGCACAACAACAACCACAGCCACCAAATCATCAAATGTCAATGACACCATATGGTCATCATCATCATCAATATCATCAAGTAGCACCTCCGCAACCGCCTCAAATGAATTATGGCATGCCGGCTATGCAACAGCCACCATCTGCTGTGGTTGGAGTGCCCGGCCCTCAGAATCGGCCACCCCCTCAGCCACAGATGAGTCATCTCCATTACAATGGTAACATGGGCCCTCCGCAGCAGCATCCTGTTTATGGGCAACCACCACCGGCACCAGTTCCACCTCCACCCGTTCCATCAACAATGTCGCCACAATCTCAACAACAGCATGGAGGAAATGGTGGTGGAGGCGGGGGTGGAAACAATTACAACAAAAGAAATAGAGCACGTTATTGAAAAAAAAAAAATATTAATTTTAAAATCGAATCATCGCATCATTTTTTCTGTTCATTCGGTTAGTTGCATGCCATTTCGAAAAAAAATCTCGTCTTTTTAAATCAATTTTCGATCAATCAATTATTCACAAAAAGGAAAGGCCATAAACTCTACTTTCGAAATCAGTTCTTTTGCTTCTTCGCTCTGGGTCTATCTCTATCTTCTGGTTCTTCAAGTTTTTTTATTCGAAATATTATTCTCACATTGCATCGGATCCATTTGGAACAAATATTATTGAAAAAATTCGACATTCATGACAGGAAAAAAATTGTAAAATTTTCTCTTTCTCTCTCTTATTTTGGTTTTAAATTAAAATTTTCAAGTAAAAAATCTAGTTTGCTGACTTGTTAAGATGATGGCTGTTGTTGGCCCGGTTGGTCCTTGACCACCAAACTAGACCAATGAGATTTGGCGTTGACCTTTTGCAAGACGATTTGAACATTGGCCTTGTTCAGAGTACATTTCGATCCTTCGACAACGACATAATCCAACAACTGCCAATGTTTCTCGAATATTGTCAAACCATTTTGATTGATGATTTGAGCTTCAAGCCTTCGACCACCATGCAGTATAACTCGACTTTTTTGCCCACTGTTGTTTATGTTCGATGGTTGTAGACGAGCACCTTTCAAACCGTAAAGAGCTATAGTGAGAGTGCCACCAGTTTGAAACCAATTCTCTTTCCAATCGATTTTCGCTATCAGTTGATGTGAATCGGCTTTGGCACATGGTGGTAGTTTTTGAAAATCCTCAAAATCAGAGAATTTTTTGTTCGGGCAACAGCTCCAATACTTGTAGGCGTCATGAAATCTAATAAAACAGTGTGATTTGAAAGATTTTTATTGAAAAATGAACTAACATTTGAATCCCTTGATGATAAACACAGGCTTCGTTCATTTTCAGAGCCGATTCTTCTTGTTTACAATTTTTACAGATTATCAAGCTTTTCTCAGGAACAACCGAATCAAGATTCGGTGCTTCCACAACAGTAATCTCTTTCACCAGACCAGGATCTGGTAAAACGAATAACTTTTCTGGTTGTTGATTTTTTTTTTCTACCGAACCATTGTTGAAAATATCTTCTTTTCCAATTTCAGTTTTTGATTCAGGTTCTGGTGGCTCTGGTTTTATGTTACTATGAAGACCTTTGGTACCTAAAAAAAATAATCCACGAATTAGATTAGAAAAAAAAACTTATTAACACACGAACATCCTTGAAAACCCATGAATATGGTAAAATCACGAGAACGCATCTTGCAGCAAGTCCATTCCTTGTATCCATCATGAAAATACGGTCGGCCAGGATGGTGAACACACGATCCATCAACATTTTCATCATCACGATACATTTTACCGCATGAGATGTTGTAGCATTGTAGCAATGAATCACCGGCATTGTTTTTCTCTGCCATACTTTTTCTCTTTGTTTCCTCACCAATCAATCAATTTTTAAATGATCGGAATGAAAATAATCAAATAATTAGACAAACACTTGAAAACTGCTTCAACGAATTCATCTAAAACAATGAATGTTTTGGGCGAAGTTCTAGATTTTTCTAGAAAAAAAAAAAAAAAAATGAAAGGAGCACATGTGTGTTTGTTGTTGTGGGTTTCTACACCATCTCGTCTGTTCTCAGTTGTGCTGTCCAGCATTCTGTTGAAATAGTTTCTCGATTCGAATCCAATGTTTGGTGGTAGTAGCCAGCTTTGACCAAATCGGTGGTTAATCCCTTGGTTCCCGAAACAACTTGCTCTCTTCTACGGTGTCTATAAGCAGAAAAAAATTCATTTAATTGATAACCTTTTCGAAGGAGTTTTTTGAAAAAGTCCCGCGATAGAAAAAAAACCCGAAAATTTAAAAAAAATTTTAATTAGTAAATGCGAATTAGAAAATAATCAAACAAGGAGGATTAGTTGCGCCGTTTACGAACTCTCGATATACGCCAAGAGTTTGGTTCCTCGTATTTATTAAACAATGGCTCCAAACGAAGTTGTTTCTTGTGCTTGGATAGCTTAGCCGGATCAGAGAAACGAAAAAATGTTGGTGCAAATTCCACTAGCCATCGTGGATCTATTGTGGTAACTTCGCGCATATATTCTTTGGTGGTTAGAACAATCTCATGATAGATAACCCATTCTGGTTGACGATGGAACAACGCCGATGATGGATGAATGTAGACAACTTGACCATCTACCAATGTTCGATAACCTTCTTGAGGATCTTTTTTGGCAGAATTTCGGAAAAAACCAGAACAAATGGCTTTCTGTAGTTTGGCGGTGTTTGGACCACATGAGATAACGTCCAAACGATGCCTGTCCATAATACCCAACAATTGTTTACGAACGTCTTGGGCACGCTTCAGTGTACGAACTTGAACAAAATTTTCGTAACACCACGCTGTTGAGAGTTTGTTGTTTCGCCAAGCATTATAAACAGTCAACAATGTTAAATGATCGCCTTCGGCTTGATTGAATTTGGCTTTCTTAGAATCAGCCATTGCTTGCTTATCTTTTGGTCGGTAAAAAACGTTTTGTACCGAAAGCATCGATACCAGTGTTAAAGCTTCTTCGGAACAGCCAACCGCTACTGATTGAAGCAACACCTTACACAATCTCGGTTCAAGAGGAAATTCAGCCATTCGACGACCAATCCGAGTCAGTAAACCTTCGTCATCCAATGCACCTAACGAATGCAGTTGTTCAAGTGCCATCAACAAAGCTTCGGCCGGTGGAGCGTCCATGAAATCAAAATTGATCAAATCGTTAATGCCCATAGCTTTGAGTTGCAGAACAGTCTCAGAAAGATTAGTTCGTTGAATTTCGGGAACTGGTGTGGTGAGCATCTCATCACGATAAGCACGTTCAGTGTACAAACGGAAACACTTTCCCGGTCCTGTACGACCAGCTCGGCCGGCACGTTGTTTGGCCTGAGCTTGCGAAATCGGTGTCACCACCAACGAGTCCATTCCAGTTTTAGGATTATAGACATTTTGTTTGACAAAACCAGGATCAACAACGTAATAAATACCATCGATTGTCAATGAAGTTTCGGCAATATTTGTGGCGATCACCACTTTACGCGAACCAGGCGGAGTCGGATCAAAAATTCGAGTCTGCATTTCCGAAGGAAGAGCCGAATAAACTGGCAAAATCAACAATTCAGGAACATCGGATCCCAGTGATTTCATTCGTTCGTACAAAATTTCACAGGATGTATCAATCTCTTCTTGACCTGTTAAAAAAAGAAGAATATCGCCTGGTGGTTCGGTGAGATGAATTTGCATGACGGTCAACATTGATGCATCAAGATAATCGGTTTCTGGTTCTTTGGTGTATAAAATCTCGACAGGGAACGTTCGACCAGGAATAGTGAAAATGGGAGATTCAAAGAAATACTGAGAAAACTTGACGGCGTCTAAAGTGGCTGAGGTGACTATCAACTTGAGATCTGGTCGTTTTTTAACGGCTTTTTTCAAAAGACCAAACAAAACATCGGTGTGAATGGTTCGTTCATGAGCCTCGTCCAACATCAAAACGGAATAGTTACGAAGATCAGCATCCAATAAACATTCTTTCAACAACATACCGTCCGTCATGTACTTGATTATTGTTTCGGGACTAGTACAATCTTCGAAACGAATCGTGTAACCGACTTCGGTGCCAAGACGACAACCATACTCATCGGCCACACGCTTTGCGACCGACATTGCAGCTACACGTCTTGGTTGAGTGCAACCAATCTTTCCACGTACCGTATAACCGGCTTCGGCAAGATATTGAGTGATTTGAGTAGTTTTGCCAGATCCAGTCTCGCCGATCACAATCAAAATTTGATTATCAAAGACGGCCTTGATTATTTCATCTTTGAAATGATAGATCGGTAAACTTTTTCGTTGTTCCATCAAACTGAGTTCACTTCGTTTACCGTAAGAAGCTTTTGCACCACCAGTTATATATCGTTTCCATTCGGGCATCTCGTTCGGTGCCCCCATACCACTAATACAATCTTGCTCCGCAAGATTATTTTGCGGCATTGGATCAAAAAAATCTTTAGCTCCCTCTGGCCGATTACGAATCATCTCAGATTGTTGTTGATGTTGTTTTATTTCTCGTCGTTCTTTGGCCAATGCCGATTGCATCATCGCAGCTTGAGACAATGATCCATCAGGATTTTTCACAATACGAACTGGACTCAACTCAACAAGATGAGTACGACTATGACCACGCAAAAACGCCGGTTCTTCTTCGACCAGCTCGATTTCAATGTCTTCGTCATCGTCTTCATCGATGCGCGGCAGAAGACCATCTTTTTCATCAAAATCTGGAAGCTGGGTACGGTCCAAAACATTGGCGGCAGCCATTTGTTTGAGTTCCCATTTTTCTGGGGAAGAAATTCTTTGCACAATACGACGACGAGTTTCGCTATCTTCGACTTCATCGACTGTTGCCTTGATACCGCTTCTACTTTCATTGTTACCAAAAGATGTGGGACGATCTGGATTCTTGAAATTTGACAAATCATCCGAACGATCATTTTTTTTCATGTTGAATTGTGATGGATTCAAATCTTCACCAGTTTCTTGATCGACATCTTTCATCGATAAACTTGTTCTTTGGCCAGTGAAGGAAAGAACTTTTACTTTAACATGTTGACCCCGTTGAACAACTTCTTGAACAGCGTTAACGCGACCTTCTCTCCTGAGTTGTGATATATGAACCAAACCTTCCCAACGTTTTCTTAGACCCTCTAATTGAACGAAACAACCAAACTGCATGATGTTGGTGACTTTACCCATTAAAATTGAGCCAACTAAGGGCTGTTCAGGTAAATCTTCAAATGTTTTTCTTTTATGATGAGGAGACAAAGGCGAATTTCGTCTTTTACGATGATTTTCGACACTTCGTGATCGACTTCTTCTTTTCCAAGAATTATCATCATAACGATGTTTCCGATCATCGTTGTAATCTCGATCTCTATAACGACCTGAACTTCTTCGATGATAATGATGTCGCAGCTCTGGACTTTCGTAGCGATCACGATGACGTTCTCGACTTTTACTACGATCACGATGTCGCTCTCTATTTCTATCATCTCTTCTTCTAGGTGATCTATCGGATTTTTTTCGATGTGATTTCTCGTCGATCATTGAATCATCTTGTTTAGTTTGATCATTTTTCTTGGACAATTGCTCAAACAAAGCCATCGCGTCTTCGGTTTCTTTAAAATCATTGTTCATGTTTTCTTTTTCTCCTTCAAACAAATCAATAGACGGTTCATTGTCGGGCAATGCCAAACACGGATAAAGTGCCCGTTTCAATTCTTTATCATCTTTATTGGTTTTCTCATTCAAATCATCGGCACTCAGATCATCCAATTTTTTCGAATCTTTTTTTGGTCTCATATGTTGAATGATTCGCAATAAATTGGCAATAAATGAATCAGTAAATTGAGCTTGATTTTCAATTAGGGCCTTCTTGAATGAATCCATTGTTTGATTCTTTTCTGCCAAATCGATTATGAATTCAGCCATGTCTTTGTCGTTGAAACCCAAATGGTTCTCTAGTTCGGTACATATTTTCGAAACCAAGGACAGATACTGAAGTTTTTCTAATTCTTCCATTTGTTCGATAAAGCAATTTAAAAATATCTGTAATTAATTCATCAAATCGTAGAATAATTGAAAATCCGATTTCAAAAACAAAAACTGAATTTGGTGAGAGTGTAAACAATCCAAGCGCGAGACGCTCATAGACAAAGTTACAGATATTTTTTTTGAATATTTCAAAGGCTCATCTCTTGAAACGCTTTGGGGAAATAATCAGAATTTCAAAAAAAAATCGAACTTGAAATAAATGTGATTCCAAACTTGATCCATCAAATCCATAAGTTTTGGTTGAACTTAAAAACAGAAAACCCAAACTTTTCAAAGAAATATGACTTCTTGGAATTTTGAAAGTTTTCGAAAATACTTTTCAGTATGTTTTGACATCCAAACAAAATTTTAAAAAACTTAGAAATGGCTAGAAAACCCCAGCTTCATATCAGTTGTATTCTTTGTTTTTTCATAGATTCTACTAGTAAGTACCAAATGCCTTTTGTATTTCAATTTAACTATGGTCTCGTTTTTTTTTTAAAGACTTCAGAGTCAAATATTTGGACAAAAATATCTGGGTCTCGATCAATTTTTTGAACGCATGATTTCTTTTCCTCAAATCAATTGGCTTTTGTCACGGAATTTTTTTCTGAATCGTTTTTCAAAAACCACCCTCACCACAGCTACTACTACCACGAAGTCAACAAAAAAAACAGGTTAGTCTTTTTTTTTTGCAAGAAGAAGGGTAAACAACCTTTGTCGTGTTTTATTTTTTGACCATTGAGATTAAAAAAACTTGATATATGACTTTTCAGGAGGTGGGACCAAGCTACTCGACAACCGAATTGCAAAATACAAGTTTCTCATTTGGCTGATAGGTGAAAGGGAAAAGGTGAAAGAAGTTTCAACTTATCTGTTGAATATGATTATGAACAATATCAAAACAATGAAAGCTTTTCTTGCTCAAAATTTGAAAGACCATTCTTCAAACAGACAGTTTTGGCGTAGTATTAGTTTCCAATGTGTGTGAGTGTTTCATGTCAAATGTTTGTTTGCAAGCACATTCCATCATCAAAAACAAAAAATCAGTGAAACTAAATCGCCTAGAAAAAAATTTCGCTGATTGATTTTCAACTATATTCTGCTCGCTCAATTTTTTTTTCCAAATCATTTTGAAATTCAATTTTTGAATAAGTATGGATGAAGAAAATTTGGAAAATTTTGTCATTGTTGCCATCATAGTGTTGTTGATTGTTTTTGTTGGATCGTTGATCACTTTGATTGTCATTTGTTTTCAACGTCGTCATTATCTGATCAAAAAAGGCTTCCACCATGAATACTTACAGAACGATCAAAATCATCTGACCAATGATAATGCTTTCTTGATTGTCAACAATAATGGTGGTGGTGGTAATATCAAGAAAACCAAACCAAACAATAATATGGAGCTTGATGATGTTCGCCTACATCCGAACATTGATCAAATATTATCGGATACTCAATGGGTTGACGATGCCACCGGATTGATACCACATTGTTTGGCAGTATTGAAAGGTTGCCATCACTTGACTGAGCGATTGGTGGCAGCCACCATGTCGGCATTACCTCGTTTCACCGAAACCGAACAAAGAGTCAAATTGCTTGAAATTGGTCGTATTGCACCGACTATTTCACCTCGAGTCGATGATGTCGTTGAAGCAATGTATCCTCCATTAGATCCTCGTCTACTAGAATCACGATGTTTGTCATTATTGCTTTCCGTATCGAGATTCGCCATTGTCATCACCTACACCTGCATGATTCGTGGTCAATGGATTGACGAAGAATTGAAAGGCTTGGAATTGCAATTGAAAATACTTCGAGACGCTAGTCGTCAATTGTTATTATCGATCAACGAAACTGAACAACAGAACAAAAACATGGAAATCAATCATCATCAACATAATCGAACAGAAACAACAATAAACACTAATCAAACAAATTAACCCGGACAGAGACTCGAATCTAGCAAATCATTTTGGCCCGAAAATGTTCATCAAAAATCAATCAATGATCTCTTGTTAATGATTTTTGCGGTAATGGTGGTGGAATGAGACAGCAGTGCGTTGGCGGCGAAATCGAGCTTCAAACACTTTCCTCCCGTTTCATGTTTTTTTTCTCATCATTAAATTTCACGAAAAATAGTTAAATGTTTGTTTTTGTTTTTTAAATTTTGAAAAAAAATCAAGAAAATTAACAATAAATAATGTTTAGTTGTTGAGAAATTATAAATCAAATATTTTGAAAACAAAACGGCCATGTAGACCGGAATTTTAAGGTTTTTTTTTAAATGCACGTTCCGCCAAGTTCAACGAAACGCTTCATTCATCTTAATGTTTCATCACTAAAATTTGATTGAGCGTTGTTTGTTTCAATGATCATCCACACACACTTACAGATCAATAATTGGTCGGTCTATTGATTTGAATATGGATACGCCTGTCACCACCATTATTATGGATCAATGAAGGTTGTGGCATGTTGGGCGGTACTGGTGGAGGTTTGCGATGTCGATTTTTATTGACTAAAAAAAAGAAAATTAAATTTTAAAAAATTTTACTTCCCAATGACAACACTCACTTTGACTTGGATAAATTTTGGGCAACAAATTTTGAAATGGCACCGGTTGTGGTAATTGTTGAATGTCTCGAAATTTACTCTGATAACGACTTTGAAATGTTTCTGTGTTTAAAAAAAAAAAAACAAATAGAAATAATTTGTTAGTTGAACATATTCTAACCTCTTGTCATCGAGATCGAAGTGTTACGAATAGGAGGCGGTGGTGGTGGTAAATTAAATTCATCACCATTGTGATGAATCATGCTATGATTATCATTATTGATCTCATAGGAGACATGCATCGGTACTGGTGGAGCAGGTTTCAATGATCTCCCTAGCGTACCTTGTTGTTGTTGTGGTAGGTTGACGCCATTTCTCATGTTTGATGATGAAATATTGGAAGACGCCAAACTGGAAGCCACACTCGACTCTCTATTAGGAGGTGGAGGCGGTGGACCAGGTGGAGGACGTAGAGCTTTGACTGATGGAGCTTGAGCTAATTTCGTTCGACCAGAAGTAGTGCCACTAACCACTGTCGTTCGTTGAGATTGTTGCTGTTGATTGTCGATTGTTGACAAAGAATTTGAAATACTCGTGTTTCGCTGTGGTGCCGGAGGCTTGTTTGATTGGTTCGACACTGTTGATAATGACGAAGACGTCGAAATTGCACTTTGTTTCATCGAACCATGTAAAGAAGATTGACGAGTTGTTGCTGTCTTGTTAGTGCTCAACTCACTTTGTTTGGGTGGTGGTGGTGGCTTGGAACTTGGCGGTTTTGGTGCCGATTTCAAACCAGACCTTTGATTTGTTTGTGATTCAGATCGTTGAATACGATTGACCGATGAAGCACCCGTTGGTGGTTGTGGAGCTTGACCTTTATGTGCAGGCATTTCGCTGTTCAGATGTAACGAAGATTTATTAGCCGGTCTTAATGTATGGAACTTTTGCGGTGGAAGAGGCTTCGTCGGTGATGTTCTAGTTTTATTCGAATTTAACAATGAAGAGTCGTTGTTTCCAGTTATACTGCTAATAGTATTCAACGATTGATGACTTCGATTCAGTGTCGAAGAGTGACGATTGTTTGCTTGTTGCGAATTAGTAACAATGGTATTTTGCTGTTGTGAGGAACTATTATTATTCAAAGTTGTTGTTGTTGACGAGACACCAAACAACGATTCCAAACGTTTTTTGGTTTGTACAATATCAGAAGGACTAGATGATGATGATAATGAATTTTTGGTTGGACTAGCATTAAAACTTTCGTTCAAACTTTTCGTTTGATGACTGTTGTTGTTGTTGATTTTGGTTGTTGTCGTCGTTGACTGGTTATTGCTGTTGTTAAATCTCGATGTTTCTGTGGAATTTTTCACTAATCGATTGTTATTTGACTGTAAAATATTGTTGTTTGTCGATTTAGTTATTGGTATCGATGTCGATGGAGAAGCACTCTTCTCTGGTAACAATCTCGAGCCAGTTGACTTCAATTTGGGCATACCATTGGCGAAAAGACCGCCAAGTCCAAGTGGTGTCGCATTTTGATTGATATTGGATCTGCCACCAGCACCACCAACAGATTGCTGCAAATTTTCATTATTATTGGACGTCGAAGAGGACTCTGCAAGACATTTCAAGAGATTTAAAGAACAAAATTTATTGTACTCAAATGATTTTTTTTTCGTGAAGGTCGTAACATTCAAAAAGCTTTTGTTGCTCTGATCAAATTTCAATCAAATACTACCAACTAGAAGGAAAATTGAGACCAAAAAAAAAAAAGCACTAACGTCATTTGTTACCACCTTTATTTTATAATGTGTTTAATTGAGCGTTTAATCATCTATTATCATCATCATCGTTCTTTATCAGTAAACATAGTCTAACTAACCACCAAACCAACCTAACAACAAACGAATCATCATTTATTCATTCAGTAGTTGGGAAATTATTCGCCATTAAACTTCGATCGTAAAAAAAAAAAATCGTTTCGAAGAGAGAAAACAACAAAATTATCTTGTTACATTAACTTCTAGTTAAAAGAAATAAAATAGATTCTAGATGAGAAAAAGAAAAGAAGCTACAAAGAGATGATGATAATGATGACAAACAGTTATTTAGCTAGACAAAGCTTCAGTTTGTTTCGCTAAATTTTTTTTTTTTTTTTTGAAAAAGAGAAAAGAAATTCTAATATTCAGATAAATAAATAAAAGAAATAAACAACAAACGCACTAGTAACAAGCGGTTGACTACGATCATTAGTGACCGTCTTTTTTAAACGAGGACCACCGCTACGAATATCTGATAACAATGCGGCTCGATTCGGTGTTGCACTCGATGATAGTTTCGATTTTGATGATGATGAGAAAGAAGGAGGCGGTGGTGGAGGTGATGGTCCAACACCTGCCGAAAACAAAAGTAACGGCGGTGGAGGCGGCGGGGCAGACATCACAATTCCGATTCAGTTTACGGGATTCCAAAGTCAAAAATAAACTTCGATTGATAACTTCAGGAGTTTTTTTAAAATAAACAGTGAAAACGTTTCAAAATAAAACTAGGGTCTCAGCATAACCATAGTTTTGGGATTCAAGTATTTTTTTTTTTTTTTTGAAAACACAAACCGAACAGAACTCACAAGATTGGAAGATGTCTGATGTTGACAACAATCGAACAAATTGTAAAAATTGTTTGTTTGTTTTTTTTTTTTGAAACACGATTGGGCAATATTCAAATCAAACAAATCTGATTCAAATCAATCATCCATGCATTTTCTAATCGAGATAAAAAAAAGAAAATTAAAAATTAAATTAAATTTCTGTTAAAAACTGACCGAATCGGATTTGATGGATCATGTGGTTGGTCTCATGCAGCCATTCGTTTCTCATTTCCATTGAACAAATCCAATACACATCACAATGATTTAGAGACAACAAGCTGTCAGGCAGATAGATAAGACAAACGAAATAAGCGAACAAAAAAAAAATCAAATCAAAACAGGTAACAAAAAAAAACAACAAAATGAATCTAAAAATAAAATAAAAAATAAAAATTAACAAAATTTTCTTAATTAAATTGAATGAAAATAAATAGAAAAAAAAACAAGAGAAACAAACTCTTTTTTTTTACTCAAGGGATTTGATTGGAATGGATAAAACAACTAAAACTATGATTGTTTGGTTGGTTGGAATGTTGCAACACAGCAATTTATAATTTTTTTTTTTTGTACAGCACACACACACACACTGTGTTGTTGAAGATATGATGATGGTTGACTACCAACTGTTTTTTTTTCGAAGTTTCTCAAATCTGGTTTCCCAGAAACCAGATCACTGATTTTGATTGTTCCCAAGAAATATTTCAATAGAACAATGTTTTTTTTCCAGAAACATTTCTCAATGTTGTTCAAAATGTTCCAGAAAAATGTTGAATAATGTATCTTGATCTCTCTCTTTCTTTTGTTTTGTGACATCAAAAATATTGTGTCACAATACAGGTGTGTGTGTGTGTCACATTTTTGTTTTTTTTGTGCCCACATAAAAAGCGAAAACCCTGAGCATGATTGAAACTAATTCAATAGAAACATTTCATGTCATTGTGTGTTGATTGTTTTGTGTGTGTGTGTTTGCGGCTTGGTTGATTTTTCAACAATCATCATCATAAAACATAATGAATTAATCTCGATGTCTCCCATTCAACACAGACAATGTTTGAATGTTCAATGTCATCACCAAAAGCCACCAGTGGAATTACATCAACCAACCAACCAACCAAACAAACACCTGAACCATCATCATCTACTTGTTTGGTAGATCTCGTGGTTTGATCATCGGCAAACCATAAAGAGATGTTAAACGATTATGCAAACTAAATGATTTCATTGATGTCAAACAATAAATCACAATTTTTGGCAGAAAAAAAATTATTGAACAAACTTTGTAATCAAATTGCAGGCTGATGGCTTGATGGTCGATCGAAAGAACAGGCAGCAACAAACAAGAACAGCATTGACAACCATGCAAAACTAATTGATTAACACAACAACAACAAGAGCAACAAACACACACACACACACACACACGAACAGGTTAATTAAAAAATTATCTAAAAATGGAATTTTTCGTGCTTCACATTTTAGAATCAATAAGAAATTTTTTCATGCTAAAAAGTTGAGAGGTTATCAAACTGAAAAAAACTGACACACACACAACCTTTCACACTAAAAATACCGATAGATTTATTGAGGCGTTGCGTATAAGAACGGCGAATTTACGAAAAAAAGTTTCGAGAAAAACTCAAGTCAGTAGTGTGAAAAATTTTTTCCATATCTTTTCGGGAAACTAATGAACATTATGTTTGAAAAAAAAGAAACACCTTCCTTGTTGTTTGGGAAGAGAAGAAGACTTTTTCTTTCTCTACAACCAAAAAAGAAAACTAACGGGATTTTAATTTTGAGAGAACACGGTGACCATTCATCAAATTCATTTTGGTCGTCTTGATGGAAATTAAATTTTTTTTGGTTATTTTAAGAAACCAAAAATTATCATTCAAAGTGATTAGTAGTTTATAGTATCACGGTAATCAAAATAAATTAACCGATTCAAACATCGAATCAAGCCAATGTGTTCGATATTCATTGGAATTTTTTTTGGGTAAATAATTGAACACAACACAGCATATATGTTTTACATGATTTCTTGATTATCATTGGCAAACATCTTTTTCTCTACGATATAAATCACGTCAGATACGAATTAAAACGTCAAAAATTTTAGGATTTGAATTTGAAAAAGAAGGAAATAAATCAACAGTTAGTCGTGAACAAATTTTTTTTCGGGAGAATAAAAACGTTTGTGACATTAAATCATCATTTTGGAAGAAAAAAAAAAAATACCAAACAGCGAAATGACACAGAAATATAACGGTATTTGGAGAGGACAACTAGAAAATTTATTGAAACCTCACTAAAATGCCAGCACACATACACACACACACAACATAAATTAAACGAAACACTCACTCGCTCTCATTCATCCATTGGGTAGATGTTATCAAAATCAAAAAATCCTTTTCTCTATTAGGATTATATGAAATAAAGACGATGATTATTGCCAAGGAATCACATCAATTAATGATAATAAAAACTTAAAAAATCCAAGAACGTCCTTTTAAGAAGGGAAAAAAAAGTTCAATAGATTTCTAAAATTAGATCATCTCTCGATGCTTAGTAGCGTTGGTTTTGAAGAGCTCGAAATATCAATACAACTCTGTTTGTTAATCAATTCTCTGATTCATGGAATAGATATTCAAATCAAGAAAAAAAAAATAATCGACAATCCCATTGGGAAATAAAACAAACATCCTAACATTGAAAATCGAAATCAATTATGTAATCATCATCGATACACGAGTCAAGCTGGTTGCTAACATCTAGAAAAAAACAAACCATTTGAAAAAACTTCAAAATTTTGCTCCGAGTACATCACGAGAAACTATTAAAAAATAGGTTCAATCAAAAAAGCATTGATTGTTTTCAGTTATTGAAACGATATTGACATCGCATAACAACATTAATTGGGCAACAACAACCCAAATCATCAAAGATCAAACTCATCTGATTTGACCTTCTCATCAGAAAAAAAAAATTGGTTCAATCAATCGATTCGATTGTACTCTACTTTCGATTTCTAAATCAAAGCGACACATTCAAAAACACTCAACCAATGATGTGGATACGGGAACCGATTTCCTTTCTCATCAGAAAAAAAACACATGAACAGCAATTTCTTGTATTTTATTTTTGAAAAAATGACAATCGAATCAATGACTTATCTTATTGGAGAACAAGCGAAAACGACAAACGATTTTTCATACTACTTCAAACGCCGTAGAAAAATCTAGCTCAAGCACGCATACACACCGATTTTTTTTTTTTTGGTTAGTGATAATTTTTAAAAAGATTTTAAAAAATATTTTTTTTTAGAAAAAATTTTTACAGAAAAAGATTTATAATCACACTAAACAAGGTGCAACAACAACGACAAGCAGGTATTAATCACAGGGAAAAAATTTCCTACACAGTTCACTGAAACTGTTTTTGATTAGGCCAGGTAAGTAGGAAAAAAACTTAAAACAGGTGCAATTACTTAGTTTCAATAAATTTCTCTCTCTCTCTCTCTCTCTCTCTCGCCTGGTTTTAAGAAAAATTTTTAGAAAATCATACCTGTTGTTGAGGTCAGAATACGTGATTCATTCGATTTAGCCGATGTAGTACCGATTAGTTAATCTGTTCAAAATTTTTTCAAAACTGTATCACGCTAGAAAAATTTTTGGAGAAACATCAACAAAAAAAACACACACACAGAATGACAATCAAAAAACAACGAGAGAATAGGGTTCCAAAACAAAACAAAAAAAAATCCAAAATCGAATCTTTTTCTTCTTTGCTGAAGAACTAAACGAGTAAACTTTGTGTGTGTTTTGATTTGGATTAAAATAAAAGGATGATGATTGGTAGTGGCAACAGTACAACGACGACAATGATGATGATGACTTTGACGACAAAAATATTCAAATCAACATCCACTTGATGATTGTCATTTTGTGTTGTGTTGGTTTGTTTCTTTGCTTGTTCGATGTTGTTGAATGAAACACCATCCATCAATGATAATCATTAAAAACCACAACCACCACTCCCTCCTCTGTCGAAATACATACTTTGTTTGTTTGATGGTTGAGCACAATTTGTGAATGTTGAATCATCTACTTCACAGTGATTGAATTGCACAAATGCCGAGATTCATCATCGAAGCGCTCAACACTCAATCAAAATGATAGCCTTGTTTTTTTTTCAATACATTTCTAATTCAAATTGACCGGTAAAAGATCGGGAAAGTTTTTTTTTCGAAAAATTCACAAACACTGAAACCAATTTGAAAAAAATCAATCATTTAAAGCACCGATAGTAAAACAACAAGGTTGAGCCAACAATAGTGAATAATTTTTCTTTCTTTGATGGAAATAAACAAACAATTAGAAATAGTATTTAGGCAAAATCACCGCTCACACAAATTGTATAATCTTTTCGTGTGACTTCTTTATATGGAGATCGTTTTTGTTTATGATCAAACATCGAGCTCTCCTTTCAAATCAAAAGCCCGAAAACACTGAATAGAAGATAAATAGTGTGCATACAACAAGAATATTGATGTTACATGTTAGTTTTTGGTAATAAATTTCGAGAAAGAAAATTATATTTACCAACATTCAACAGTAAGATGAAAAAATTACGTGGTCTACTAAAACGAACACAAAAACAAACAATTATTGTTGTCGTTCAACGTCAGTTACGATACTGATTTCAACACCAAATTTCTTCCAAATGGAACATTGAAGCGTGCACACACACACACACTGAAACACTGAAAACATGAGAAAAAATTGAAAATAAGCAGCAAAAAAAATATTCAAAGAAAAAATAATCACCTTGAACACGGTTGTGTTGCTCAAAATGTAAGTTTCTGTTTCCAAATCATTGATCAATCGAATTCTTCGACATTTTTTTTTCTCCAATAATTAATCAATCCTGTTGATTTTTTTTTATTGTAAAAAAAAATTTGAGAAATTTTAGTGAAATGGTTGTTGTTGTTTCTCCCCAAAAAATATTAATTTTTTTTTTGTGCGCTTGAGATTTGATGATAATATGATGATGGCAACGTACACAGAGAGAAAGAGAGACTAACAAACAACAACAAACAGAGCAATGTACAACAACAGCAATCTAGTTTAAAACTTGAAAAACAACGCCATCTACAAACAAAAACTGTAGTTTTGAATTTTAAAATTTTTCACAAATTTATTTTTTCCTCTAGATTTCTTCCATTTTATTTCAAAATTTGATTTGATTTTAATCTAAAAAAAACCGTGAAAAAATTGAAAAAAACTTGAAAAAGAAAATTTTTTAAATTTTTGGAGATAACTTTGAAGAATTTTTTGGTTTTGGAGACGTATGTTTTGGAGGGTTACCTAGAAGAAGAAAAAAAAACACTTGTAGAATTTTGGTTCGAAATGAGGTGTACATGAAACTAATAGAGGGTTGTGATGCAATTTTTTTTTTTATCATCACCACAAGTTTTCATCATTTTTCAATACCTAATGAGTCAAAGTTGAACACACACGCACACACATTTCTGCTTTACTAGAAATTTCACTATAAAAACCATAGGCATTTACGTGTCCAATTATCTAATTCTATTTTGCTCTTTTCTAATTCAGGTTCTTTTTTTTGTAAAAGCTTTTCATTATCCTTTGACTCGATTTTGATTCTGTTTTTGAGAAACAAAAATGTTCGATTATTTGGATGAATTGTATCAAAATAAAGAGATGGATGGAGTTCCAAAGCTTTCTCTTATGGCTCAATACGATGATCTCACACGTTTTACGCAAAAAGCCTGGGATCAAGATGATAGTGGTATGAAATGATTGTTTCTGGATTATTTTTTTAAGTTTTAAAATAAGTTTTAATTAATTTTTATATATTTTATTTAACAGAAATGTTTTTTGGTCTTTTAGAGAAGACCCAGTCAATGAAAAATCAGTTATCTCAAACGAACAAAAAACTTTCAGAATCGCAAAAGTTGATCGATAAGCTTGAAATTGAGAATAAAAATCTTAACAATCGATTGAAACGTTTGAGCGATTATTTTTTACAAGAAAACAAGGCTCGTCTTCAAGCCGAAAAAGAAGCTTCAAAGTTGCGTAATTTGATTTCAATTATCAGTGGTTATATCAATAAAAATGTTAATGTCGATTTGCCCGAAAATTTGAACACGAGTATTAAAACAGTGTTCGTGGATGAAGACCAAGTTGATGAAAATGATGATGGCTTATTATTTGATTCAAGTCTTGAAAATATTGACCAAAAACTGAATGATTCGCCATTTTATTTAAATGACAGCAAAAAATTTAAAATACAAAATGGCTTTTATCAAGCAAGAATGGAAGAATGCTATAAATGCTCGCTTGAAAAATCTGATGAAATCCTTTTCAAACAACTCAATGTTGAAAAAAACGTGATTTTTGATGAAAAAACAATACCAAAAACCTTGATGTACAATTCGGGAAAACGAACAAGTTTTATCAGTACGAATACAGCTAATAATGGAAAAATCAATGATTCTCCAACCACCATCACTGACAGTCCATCATCGGGACAAGAATCGCTTTCAACTAATGTTGAATCAAGTGATGATAGACAAAATTCTGTTCTTGTTTCTGAAAATTTTGAAAAACTCATTGCCAATAATGATAGTCAAAACAGAACAGATCAAATTTTCAAAGACAAGACTCAAACTTCCAAAATTAATGATACTAATACAATCAGCAATGTCGATGATGATTATAAAATGAAAAACTGCTGCCATTTGTTTCAAGATAAAAACGTCTCTTTTTCTGATTTGATGTGCTCGAGTTGTCACAAAGCCATTACAGTTTTACAACAATGTCGTGTTTGTACTCTTTGTCAATTGAAGGTTCATTTGAGTTGTTTGTCTAAGTTGGTCAATTCCAACGGAATATATCAAAGTAATTCACTCTGTTCATCAAAAACTTTACTCAATGGTGGTCATGGTCAAGTTTTGATAGAAGATTTTGTTGACGATCAAATTACACCAAATAGTCAGGGATATTTGGTTCCCACTTTGTTGAAGTTGTGTTGTGCTGAAATCGAGTCTCGTGGCTTGAGACAGACGAAAATTTATGAGAAATCTGTATCAGATTCAGAAATAAGAGCTTTGATAGATAGAGTTTTGTCCAATCAAAATGATTTACCAAATCTCTCAAATGTCAGTGTTCATGTTTTGGCTAATGTAATACGAAGATTTTTTGAAAAACTTGATGAATCATTGATAACGAAAGAGTTTTGCAAGGATATCATCTCAGTAACAAGTAGTTCTGTTTGGTTCACGGTTTTTTAAAATTTTTCAACTTTGATTACTCATTCGATAGATCAATCTTGTAGTCTCATATTAACCAGAGTGAAAGTTAAGAAAATTGTGAACAAATTGAAACCGGTCAATCTAAACACATTGGTGTTTATGATTTTGCATTTGAAAAAAGTTGCCGATTATTCCTCTATCAACCAAATGGATTCATCAAAGTTGTCCATCATTTTTGCTCCATTTTTGATTGGATTGGATTCTAGTGAACCGGATTTGAACAAAGCCAAACGTCTTCAGACTAATTGCTTGGAAACATTGTTAGAATTGACCAATGATTTTTGGGTCAAAAATTTTCTTGTTGATTCTGATTATTGCAAAAGTATGTCTGATGATTGAATTTGAAAGTTTTTTGTTTTATTGAAGAAAATTTTTGTTTTTATTATTTTAAAATCAGCTCCCATCAGTTGCAAATCTCTCAAATTTCAAACTCCACTTACATCGATTGGTTCAGCGTCATCATTTTATGAAACACCGGCTGCCACTGTTGATAATGAAACACCTAAACGTAACCTAACTTTTAAGGTTCAATTCAAAAATCTTGGTCGTTTGTTGTGATCTCTCTGGAAAGATTTCTCTCCGAAACTATTGTTATTTAATTTTTTTGTTTTGTTTATTTCCTCATCTAAAATAGAATTTTTCTATCATCTTGGATCAATCGATCCACTATAAGTTTCAAGGCGTTTATTTAATTTTTTTTCCTTTAAATTTTTCAAATTTCTTGTTTTTTTTTCTTTGTTTGTTTTCTAAATCTATCGAATTTAATCAAAGTTTATGTGTGAAATTTTCTTTTTGAAAGATATGTGAACGATTTGTTTGTTTGTGTGTCGTTTGTTTATCGTCGATTCAATAAATTTGTTTAAAAGAGAAAAAAAATCCCCCGAATTGTCTACCCAAATAGAAGAAAACAGATTTAGATCTCTAATCTCTCACACCGAGATGGGATGATTGTTGGTGGTGGAAAACAAACATCGAACAATCATCGATTTCATCTTTGATGAAAAAAATCACAATCACTTTCACGTTATCGACTACCAATGTGAACGAAAATGTAAGTTTGTACTTTTTCTATTAATTCAAGGTTTTTCATTTTTCCAGGTCCTACCAACCATCGTCTAACACTAATCTCGGTACACTAAAAAAAAAAAAAAAAAAAACGGTGAATAGCGTACCGAGATTTTTTCTTCAAATATTTACAGAGAACTCGCAAATCGAATCAGTTTCTTGAGATGTTGAGCTAGTTTGACTGGTTCGATCGAAAAGAATAATCTCTTTTTTCTAAAAAATCTTATGCGGAAATCAACCCTTGCCCTTCGATCTAGTTAAGTCTGGGTCTTGTCGGTTTTTTTTTTAAATAATCTTAAATGATTATGATGAAAAAAACCAGAAAAAATTTGTTTATTTTTTTCTGGTATCATTATCTCATTTTGATAAAATTTAGTTTGTCTTCAGCTTGTTATGTTTTGGATGTTATTATCATAAATCTTTTCTGTATTTTATTTGGAATTCTCATCCATCCATTGACTTGATTAATCTTTTGTTCATTAATCTCTCGAAGTTTCATTGTTTCATGATCCATGGTGTGTGTGTTCGATGATAATGCGTTCAATGTTCAGTGAATGAACCGAGGATTGTTCAAACGATGATGCATGCGCATGTCTCAAATTTTTTTTTCCTCACAATCTAAACTGATTAAAGATCATTCCAATTATTGAAGAAACAAAAACTTTTTTTCAAATTTTGTTTTCCGGGAAAAGTTTGAAGAGTTGAGTTCAATTTTCCTCTCTATGGGGAAACCTGGTGTTGATCAGAATTCAACTTTAACGGATCCGATTTCACAGATTGGTTAAACAAACAAAACTGATCGACAAGCCCACATTCTGATTCAGCTGAATGATAATGATGAGCTGCGATAGAATCTCATCAAAATTAGTAATCGAATTTATTCTTCTCTTTAAAGATTCGATTTTCAATCCAAATCACTAATTGAACCATCGAATGATGATGAACTATGAATTATGATAATGATGATGATGATGATTGGTATTTGAAGATTAGTTTTCAGTAGTTTATCTGTAAAAAAATCTGTTGGTTTTGCTGGTTGATTGGCTGGCTGGTTAATCTTCAACACGGCAACGATGACGTCTTGCATATTGAATCAAGAGAGAAACAAAAAGTGTTTGAATAAAAAACCCACAATAAATAACGATGATGATGATCAATCAATCAATCATCAGCATATATCAATCAAATCAATCCGTTACGTTAAGATGTGTTAATGAAAAAGAATGAGGAGATGAAGAACGAATAATTATTATCAAGTTTTCAAATTTTATCCGAGTTTCATGATTTTGCTTGTTCATTTATCATAACCATCAAAATCATTATTATATATAAATCATCATTATTTATTTATTTGCTTATTTTTAATCATCCTCATCATCATTATGATGTTTGTTGTTTTGATGTTTCATTCGACGACGATGATGATGAAAATGATTATTATTATTAGAATGATGATTATTTATTATTAATAGAAGAAACAAATGGGAGAAAAAATCGATGATCAAAATTTTAATATCGAATTCGATTGAATGGTATTTGATTGAAAACGATCATCTTGATTTAATCATCTTGGAGCCAGATTCAAAAAAAAATCGAATTTTTTTTTCTTTTGTAAAAGATTTCTAATCACAATTCGCTACAATTCCTCGTCATTTTCTCCTTTCCAAGAGAAATCAACATTTTTTTCATTCGGAAATTTTTCTTTCTCTTGTTGTATCCAGAAAGATACGGTGTTTGTGTGTGTGTGTACCCTGCAACAATAACAACAGCAACAAAAAGAAGAAAAACGTAGAACGTTATCTTTTTGTTTTGTACGATTTTGGATCTCATATTTTGGAGAGCCAATGAAGAGAATTGAATTTATTGGATAAAAAGAAAAAAGCCAATAACCAATCATTTAAAGAATCATGGCTATTGATCTGTTTCCAATGAACGAGAATAAGCTTGCTCATTCCATTCAACTGTCATCGTCGTCTACGTCGTCACTATCAAAAAAACGGTCGCACAACACCTCGATTAGTAGAAAAAACTCTGGACTCACCAATGATTTGGTCGAGTTTATCAAAATGACCAAAAACAATAATGGACATTTGAAAAAAGAGGAGAAAGAGGGTTCAAAAAAATTACATCAAAATCATCATTTTTCATTGATTGATATTCATCAATTCGATTTACGACGTTTGTTTCGTTTGGCCACCACCAAGAATACTAATATTACTGCCAAAAACAATCAAACATATCGATCAACTCCGACAAGCTACAAAAATCAAAAGTTTTGGAATGGGCGTCGTCGGTGTTCCACAACACTAGCGACAAACGATTTGATCGTGATTGATGAAACTGATCATGAAAAACAGCATTCGACTAATTTCAATGAAATTACTGCAGCAAGCATTGATGATGAAATTCATAATTGGTAGTTCTTGTTCTTTGGAAAAGAATTTTATTAAATTGTCTGTTTTTTTCTGTGTTTTAGCTCGGAAATCGATCAGGATGACAACAATATCTGTGATATTTCCACCGAAATTTTTAATAGAAAATGTGTTCAACCGATGTTACGAGATTTTAATTTCAATGTGATTGACTCGATTGAAGAATTAACCACCAATTTGATTGAGAAGCAGGAATTGCTGACCATTGGTCTACTTGTTAATCATCATCAATCCAATGAGATTGTTTCGAAAATTTTTTGCCATGACGATGAAGATTGTGAGAGGACCTCAATTCTTCAAGAAAAGGTGATTGACACCAAAATAGATTTCGATAAAGATGACAAAACAAAAGCATTGATGTTTGATCAGCTTGAGGAACATGAAAAAATTGAGAAAAATGAAACAGTAGATGACGATCAAACAAGCCATTCCAAGGAATCGGTGGTTAACGAACTTAAACAAAATCAAACAACCACAGCAACTTTGGCCACGATAACGACCTTACCCCCGAACAACAAACATGATGAAAACATTTTGGAAACGGTGAGAATCTTTGAAATGATTTTTCTGTAAAAAGGGGCCTCTCTTGGAAAGAAAGAGGCCTTTTTTTGTTCGATTTACGATGCTCGAACCTTTTTTCTAGAAAATAACGGTTTTGAGCTAAAAAATTGGTTGCCCGAAAATTGGGTCTCTCTTCTCGAAAGTTTTTTCAAGTAACTTTGATTGAGTGTGTTGGACATGTGACTGGTTTTGAATCGAAAAAAATTTCCAATGAATGAGAAGAGGCGACCAATACTCGGGAGTCGACCAAGCGTAAAAGTTTTAACTATTTCCAATGAATTACATTAATTTTGTTTTCTTATCATTTTTTTTTTGAAGCTCCGTCAAGTGGTACGAATGTGTCATAACAAACATCCATCGGCCAAACAAATCTTTGATCAACTCGATCTTGAAACGAGGTCATCGAAATGGTGAATTGCTTCATGGTTGATTTTTTGATTGGATTTTGGGAAGCGTTTTAGAGAAAATTTTTGCTCTCTGCATCAGAATGCATATTTTGGTAGCGAAAGATAAGATGTTGTCCAAGTGTTTTTTTTCCTGATACTTCAGAAGAACAAGCAAAGTCTTTCTAGTCATTCATTTGAAATAGCTGAGCTGAATCTTTGTTTTTATTTTATCATTTTTTTTTCAAAAAATTTAATTCAATCACCGAAATTGTATTGTTCATAAGTTCAAAGAAGGTTTTGAGAGAAACATCGTTCAAAAACGAGAACTGTAAGATGATCGGTTGTGTGATTGTGGTTCGGGCTTTGGGCGGTGGGTCGTCATCATCGCGATTGGTGGTGGTTTGGTCAGAATAGTTTTCTTTCTTCTTTGTTCTGTTCTGTTTGAAGGAATGTGTCCATTTTGGTTATATATGATGATACCCGTTGTTAGCGTGTGTTCTGTGTGTGGCACATAGATCGAATGTGTGTGGGCGTGCGGGCCGTGTGATGCATGCGTACATGTCTGAATGGTAGCACCAAGGAGTGTCACACATCAAGATGATCTCACCAAGGTATTTAAAGGTTCGTTCCTCTTGTCCGAATCAAAGAAAGATTGTTCGATTTTGTACTTGTTCGTTCTATTTGAACCCAACACTTCGATTCTGTTTCCAGTGCCCAGTCACCTTGAGGTTTTTTTTCGCTCTATCTAAAAAATTGGTAAGTTGTTTTCTTGATTCTTTGATGTTTTTCCTAAAATCTCCGCTGAATGATTCGATTTTCAATCAATCGATCGATTCTGATTCGGAGAATCCGGTTCAACTTACTACTGATTGAAGTGTGTGCGTGTGTGTTTCGAAATTCTTTTTCCATCACAAGCCTGTACAAGAAATATTCAAAATAGACCTAAAATAGAACATCAAAGAGAAGTGTAGGAAGAAGGAAGCAAATCAAACGAAACAAAAACGAAAGAATTTTTTTTTTTTTCTTTTTACATTACAAGACTTTTTTAACGTTAACCTTGAAATCTTCTTAGGCTAGAGACCATTTGATGTTGTTTTATTTTATTCTTTCTCTTTAGCAAGACAAGCCAAAAAGTGGCAACCACTTGCCATAGACATTTTTCCAAGAAAACCGGATTGGAATTAATGACGAGCTAAAAAAAAAAACAAAACAAAAAACTCTACTACCGATTGTCTTGATTCTTGAGAATCGTTTGAGATCTTTTAATCTCTCAAATCAATTGGAGCCGGACCAGACAAATTTCTCCAAAAAAAAAAAAAAAAAAAAAAATTTGGTAATTTCCACAGAATGAATGACCATCGGGGAGGGTGAAATGATGAAAAGATTTTTTGTTTTCCTAGGAATTCATAATAATGTTTTTTAACAAAGTTGTCTTGCCATCACCAGATGCAATACCGAAATGTGGCATCAGGAGAAACTTTGTAAAACAAAAACAAAAAAATTTAACGCTAACAAGCATGAAATCGTCTTGATTCTTCTTCTTCTTCGGGTTGTTCTTCCAAAAAAAAAAAAAAAAAAATTCATCCTAAAAAAGTTTTCGGGTTGATTTTTCTTATCTAAAAATGAATTCTATTCTGGTGTGACGAATTTCGGCAACAAATCAGATACTTTGTACTTTGTTCAATTTTCTCGACAAACGTGTGCACACACACACACACACACACACACACAACACGTCAGTTATGTGACAAAAGGTCACCGAGCACCGGTGAGTTTGATGCATCATTAGGTTGACTTTACAACATTTCTAGAGTTGATACCGGATTTTGGATTTTGGTGCAGAACGCTTTCCACTTGAATCACGAAATCAAAGAAATGTCATTTGTTTAAAAATTTTAGTTTTTTTTTTTTTTTTAGAGAATCTACTTTGTGAACAGTAGATGAAAGATTCGCAAGAATGTTTTGTCAGAATTTTAAAAGAATTTCATTATTTTTTCGGGAAAAAAAATTTGACATTAATATTCGTGGTGACAAACAGTGGAAAAAGTTTTTTCTCTTCTTTAATCCGAAATATCGGTGAAAAAAAACTTCCGCAGAATTGTTGCCCAAATCGGTTGGAATGGAAAACTTTGAACTTAGACCGAAAAATAGATAAAGTCAAGCCTGAAAGGTTGTCGATTGGTTGGTTATTGGTTGATTAATAGATTTGTGCCCTTTGAATGATATGAATTTCGAATAGTCATCATCATCATAATCGTTGTCGTCTTTGTTTTTGTTGTCGTCAACCTCGAAAAACGAAAAAGCAAAGCGTACATGCGTTCTTTTTTTTCTTGTTGAATGATGGGGCGTCATGCCATGATTCGAGCTTCTATTATACACGACATGGTGTCGGCTGCTTGGCTGTTACCAAGAAAAAAAAGAATGATGGTTGAGGAGTTTACTTCAACCCGAAAAAAAACAACTAAAACAAAATAATCTTGAACGTGCTTGGCGTTCAAACAAAACCCGAAAATTTTTTTTTTTTGTGCAACTAGACTACCAAACAAACCGAATAAAACAATCGAAAAAAAACAAGACAAAAATTCTTTCTAAATATAATTTCAAATGAATTAAGAACGCGACAACAACAACAACAAAAATATGAAATTTTGAAATGAAAGTTCTACGAAAAAAAGAAGAAATTTTCTGAAAGAATTTTTCATTTGAAAGAAAACAACGATTCGAGTAGTGAAAACTGTTTCAGAAAAAAAAAGAAAAATGATTGAATTTATTGAGAATCGATTGTTTTGTATGCCGTTTCCGGTATTTGATGTCGAATGGCCATATGTTCGTATTAAGACATCACCGAATAATAATATCAATTGTAAAAGATCGAAATCAAATCATTCGGTGAGCGATGTGTTCTGTGGTTTGTCTATTTTTTTTTTGTTTACCCCTCTTTTATTTTTGTTTATGTTCTTTTTTCTCAAAACTATTTAAATTAATTTCAAATTTTTGGGTTTGTTTCAGTTTTTGCTCCTTGTGACTATATTTTTGACAATTATGGCATTTTTTTTACTCGCCATTTGGCTATTGGTTTTACACCAAATGACATCGTTGGCAATCGAAAATGATCAAATCGATGGAAGTTCCATTTACTTGAATCAATCCAAGCTTGTGTGGCATCAATTCGATGATGGCAACCAAAGTGTTCCAGTAACTAACTTTGCCAAACAAGCAAAAAATGTTAAAACTGAACAGTTAAAATCAGAATCGTCAGAAAATAAGTGGTTATCTGAACCATCAACACCATTATCTTCATTGCCAGCGATTCGTTCACAAAGCGACAATAAATATGATATTTCAAGAGAATAGTAAGTTTGTGATGATTGAGATGAGAAAAATAATTTAAAAATTAACAGTCACAAACAGAATCGATTATTTCAAATCATGAGCGTTATGGCTCAATTAGCGGGACGGCCACCACCGCCAACTCCCAAATGGCCATCATCGCTCAGTGAAAGCAAAGATTCAACGATCGAATCATTCCAAACTACAACAATCCGGAAAAACCTAAAACAACTGATTGGTACGCCAAACGTTTACAAAGTTTTCATCCGATCTGTTCACCACCCAACTTCATTGTTGATGTTTGGAATCACCAAATGCCGAACAAACAACAAAATTTTTTGTCATTCTATTTCAATGTTAGCATATCGAAATCAACTGATCCTTCTACTGTGATCAAAGTGAATTGGGCTAAGCTAAAGTTGTTTAAATTTTCTGGAGGTGTTTTTTTGTTCAACAAACCATATTTCTACCACCACTTCCGATATTCAAGGTTTTGTTTTTTGATAGAAAATTTTTTCAAATCTAATTAAAGTTTTTCAGATCAAAAAACTCGTTTGGAACATCGTTTGTCCCTATGTGATCCAAACAGAGACGACAATAGAAAACTGATTATTTCAATTCATCAATACGTTTGGCCAACCATATCGAATAATTATGGTCGAAATGAATTGTTTTCTGCATAGAAAATTTTTAAATTTTGTTTGTAAATTTACAGAAAGAACTCGTTTCATCGATAGCCAAATGGTATTGGCTTTGTATCGTGGTCCATTGGAATTCAATCTACAGAACGTTGTGGCCAATGATTGGACCAATAGAAATGGTCTACCAAATCTTGGTTTGATGGTCAAGATCGAAGATCAATTGTCCAAACAATTTCAAAACACTTCCCAACACATCATCCCAATGAATTGTTCTGGTAAGTTTTTTTTGTGGTTTTTTTGACTATCAAACTGCTTTGTTTCCGAAACAAACAGATCCTTCTTCTAAAAGTTTTGTCTTCCCAAATCTGGAACCTTCTCAAATGATCAAACTTGGCTTGACTCAATTCTTGGAAAATTATCGACCACAATTCAACCAATTTCCCATCTTGAGTTTGGAGACAATCGAAACAAATCCCATTCAGAAACAATTCGAAGAGCTCAATGAAAATGAAGCCAAATCAAGTTTTCAATTTAGTGTAGAAGACCAGTTTTAATGGAACTCTTGGCGAATTTGGGCCAGGAAGTTAATTTTCTTGAAAAGAAAAATCACATTCTTAATCAGTTCATTTATTGTTTGTTTTTTTTTACTGAAAAAACGAATTTTTTTTCTTATCTCTTATCACATTCATTCATTAACCATTTCACCTATTTTTTAAAGGTTTTTTTCCATTTTTCGCCCAGATACCAAATAAATGTACGATCTAAAAAAATTTTTTTACAATAAAACTAATGATTAGCGATTGTATGGATGTATAGATGTCGCCGATTTAATATTAGTTTTGATGCTTGGCTGTGCTTTTCCTGGTGCCGGTCGCTGGGATGCTTGCTGAGCTACACCGTTCGGTGGAATTTGATTAGCCAAAATTTTAGGCTGCTCGGGAATCGGTCTCAAGCTTTTTCCGTTGAAAAAAGCAGCAGCTAATAAGTAGGTATCGTTTTGAGAATAGGTTTGTGGCAACGCATTTCGGCTGTTGTCACTTTCAAAATCTTCTCGCCGGTTTCGGATCAGCTCAACCATGTTTGTGCTAATTTTGTTGGCCGATTGGATTTGTTTTTGTGCTTGATCATTGTTAATTGAATTGGCTTTAGCCGCAAACATGTTGAATCGATTTTCGATTTCTGGTTCATATTTGGTTCTCAAATAAATAGGAGTTGAATCATGATTCAAAGATCGTAGACGACCTTCTGTTTTTTCAGCCAGCATCGGATCTTCGTGCGGATTCATTTTTATTGGAAATATAGTTCGCTGTGCTAGAGCCGCATTTGATGAATGAACTATCTTTAATAAATTATGAATGTGGCCCTGGAACGAAGCAAAAGCATCGGCAAAATGATTGTATTGTAGTGGTTCGGTTTCAGCACGCAACGTAAACAAACTCAACGCTTTAATGAAATCTTGACTTCTTTGGATCAATGAATCAAGAACCATTTCAAATTGCCGGTCTTCTGGTTCCATTTTTATTAGACACAAAAAACTTAATCACAAAAAAAACAAATTGAAACTCGAATTCAGAATAAAAACAGTGATCCGTTCAAAAACACTAGTACATTAGTTTCTCACGCTAGTCTTCATTTTGATGAAAAAAATATTGTTACTTTTTAGAAAAAAAACTATCATCATCATCGATTCTGTAAACTGAAATCGGATTGAAATGAGTAGTTTCTAGAGCTGGACAATGTCCACCACCACCCAAAAGCCAAAGTTTTGCCAATTCACCATCATCAATTAGTTCGCTAGTGAATTGATGTAATAAAATGAAATCTTTCGGATCGTCCGACATCAATTCAAACTTTTTCACCAGTTTCATGGCTCGAAAGTCTATTTGATGAACAGTATTGCTGATAGTTTTATTGCTGATACCACCGATAATTAGAATTTCATTTTCATGAAATGCTTTCATTTGATGAGAGTAGAGCTTCGAATCGAACGAATCAATTTTGAAACGCTGAACTTCGGGCAGGCGTTCATCAATCATTTCTAAATCAGGCGATGATAGAAAGTTACCATTAAAATCAAGTCCACCATTCAAAACGATTTGATTTTCTTGGAAAGAACAGTAAGCCATTGAATGACGTTGAATATCAAGTCCTGATCGTTTACTTGTCGTCCATTCACCTTTTTCAACATCAAAAATGTAAACAGTTTCGTTCAAGTCAAACGACAATTCAGAATTGAAACCACCAAATTGAATTATTCGATTGCTGGTAGACGAACCAAATAAAGAGCAGAGATGACGAAAACTTTTTGTAGATGCAACTTGATTTTGATCATCAATCACAACTTGATTGAATTTTACAGATGGCTCAAATTTGAATTTGTATTCATCTATTTTGACGATCACGTTGTCATCGTTTTGGTGAGATGATATATTTTCTCGACCACCTGACAAAAAAAAATTATGCCGATCTAATTGAACGACTCGGCCATGAACACGTTTCATTGGGTCGGTGGTAGGTCTCAGCGGACTGACACGGCAAACTTGATCCTCATATTGGTTCAAATGTAATTCAATTAAACCGGTGAATTGTTGCTTTGCTCGGTGTTGGAATCTACCCATATCAATGTCAAACAGATGCCCACATCCACCAAAAATTTGCAGGCAACGTCGTTTACGATCAAAATTCGAAGCATGGCCAAACACTTGGAGAGTGTCTTTGCAAAACAAAGATGGAACCGACATCTTCACCGAAAAGAATTTGTTATCATTAGAAAACTTGTTCTCAGTTGAATCTTCCAAAATCGGTTTCTCGAAAACTCTATTGGATTTTAATTTACATTCTACATCTGAAGAAGTTGAAATTTCGACATCCTTCGACTGTTTTATCGAATGAAATTGTTGTTGTTGTTCATCTTTCAAAAATTGTCTCCAAAACAATTTCCGATTCATCAAGCTTAGTTGATCAAATTTTACTTTGCAAACACTTTCTCCCATTGTCGAAGTGTTTTAAAAATTGACTGAGAAATAACTCAGATTGATTTAAATAAAATTATTGTTCAAAAAGTGATTTCAAAAAAATCGTGACTATTTTTTTCAAATTTCACTAACATGTTATTGTACAAGAGAATTTGATCGCACACCATGCACATTGTGAAATACAACAAAAAAGAAATCAAAAAATAGATAACCATTTCCACCTTGATTGGTCTAGTTTTAGTTTGTAATGTTCTTTTTCGAACAAAGAATTTATTTATTTTGACAAAAAAAAAATTCTTCAAAAATCAATCAATCGATTTGATACGAGAAGATTGGATTGAAATGAGTTCCGAATGAGAAACAATTACCACCGCCACCCAAAAGCCATAATTTAAAAACGCCATGATGGTTGATTGTTTCGCTGGTGAAATTGTGCAACATGATTAAATCATCATGTTGAAAATTGTTTGAAGTCAAATCGAATTTTTTCACTAGTTTCATGGCTCGAAAGTCGATTTGATAGAAAGTGTTACTGATTGTTTGACTTTCAATCCCGCCTATTAATAAGATTTGATAATCTTTCAAAACCTTCATTTGGTGAGAGTAGAGTTTCGAATCGAACGAATCAATTTTGAAGTGTTGAACTTCAGGCATACGTTCATCGATCATTTCCAAATCGGACGTTGATAAAAAATTATCATTATAATCAAGCCCACCATTCAAAACGATTTGTTTGTTTTGAAAAAAGCTGTAGGCCATTGAATGACGTCGAGTATTGAGACCCGATCGTTTACTTGTCATCCATTCACCTTTTTCAACATCAAATATGTAAACGGTTTCGTTCAAGTTAAACGACAATTCAGAATTAAAACCACCAAATTGAATTATTTGATTATTGGTAGACGAGCCAAATAATGAGCAAAGATGACGAAAACTTTTTGCAGATGCAACTCGATTTTGGTCATCAATCACAACTTGATTGAATTTCAAAGAAGATTCAATTTCGAATGTGCTTCTTTCTTTGATGGTAATAATCAAATTATCCATAATCTTTGAAGGCGATGATCTACCACCAGACAAGAAAAACTTTTCTCCATTTGACAAGTGGATAACACGACAATGAACACGATTAATAGGAGCCATCCTGTTTGTAATGACTGACATTCCGGTAATTTCATTACCACTTTCGTTGAGTTGAAATTCTATCAAATCGGATAATCTTTGATGGAAAGCGGTGGTTTTTTTTGTTGAGTTATTGTTGAGACACCCAAAGCCTCCGAAAATTTGAATACGATTGTGTTGACGGTCGTAGTTTGAAGCATGACCATATATTTGAACAAAATTGTGATATGTTTTTTCTGGAACACGATTGATTGAATCGAAATGAATTTTTTGCTTCAAAGAGATGATCATCATTGAATTATTGTCAATATTTTGATTCAAAGTTTTCAGCGGAATTTTCGCCAAAGTCAGACAATAAGCCGAACAAACATTGTCCAACTCTTCCCACTCATCGAATGGTTCTATGGATTTGATTCTTTCGCGTTCATTTTTGTTTTTATTGAAAATTTCACGCCAAAATGTTTTCATGTTGATCAAACGAATTTGTTGGAACTTTAATTTTTGAAAACGTTGAAGAATTTCTTCCTCAGAGAT
This sequence comes from Octodonta nipae, assembly GCA_034190945.1. Classification (NCBI taxonomy): domain Eukaryota; kingdom Metazoa; phylum Arthropoda; class Insecta; order Coleoptera; family Chrysomelidae; genus Octodonta; species Octodonta nipae. The sequence continues at coordinate 13,824 of JAVLUE010000076.1, read as the reverse complement.
GAAGCTTTTAATCGGAGCTCCGAGAGATTCGAAATGATGGAGAAGAAACTTGCCAAAATCATTGAGCAAACTCATCGAACGTAACATCTCGTAACCAATATAATTGATGGCCAAAATCATTGAACCAAATTTTTCATTAAGAACGTCAATCAAATCACCAAGAAGTTTTTCAACCAACATTGTTCGATATAACATAGAGAACATTCATTGAAAAGAATGAAATTTATTTGCCTATACTTTTCATCATGTTTATTAGATTTCGTAGCCATTGACATGAAATCGTGAATTTGTGAACTTCGAAATAATTCAACCAAGTTTTTGACTTGACACAGGTCCATACCAATCAACATATATTTATCGAAATTCGAACGATACATTATATATGAATTTTTATTATGATCACTCTCCAAGTTTATCATCAACTGATGTTCTTTGATGATTTCAGCTTTTCTATTGGCCACTTCAAGATGATCGATCTCAATGAAAACATGTTCGCGATGCCGAAACGGTGAGGTATCAAAACCGGCACCCAAAGATATCACAACATTGATGATTGTATCCGATTCATTGGTGATGAAAGTTTCTTGGAAACCATATTCAACAGCTTTGAATCGAACAAAATAACCTCGATGAATGATTGGAGCTCGGTTGACATTTCGATGGCAATGTTTTTGGGCAAATTTTTCAATGAAACAATCATCAATATAACCTTTGGAGGCGATCGAATATTTGGATACTATGCTACGGAAATTTGTGTTGGCCACCTCTTGTTTCTTGGTATCATTTTTTTGCAAAGTTTTTTTCGAAACCCTCATTCTATTGGATTCAATTTTTATTTCAAAAAATCATTTTATATCCTACCAGCTGATTAAAGGTTAGTGTCATCTAGTGAATAAACTTGGAATAATAATACATTTTATCGATAGAAGATTCAAAAACGGGTAAATTTATTAAAATTCTTAACAAAACAAAAAGAATTTAACAAAAACGATGAAAAAAAAGAAAATGTCATTTAATAAGTGCTGACTTCGTTCAAGGAGATGTTGATAAAACGACGTTTAGCAAAACACATCCACCATTTTGATGGTTTTTTTTCGTTTGTTGGCCAAACAATCTCCATCAGTCGTTGACCACATTCTTGGCGCATCTGTGTCATATAGGAACGCATCTCATCGGCCTCCGAAGTGTTGGTTGGTTTTTGGAATAGATTGTTTAATGGAAATTTCGGATCACCAGGAATAGCGAACCAATTCAATGCCATATTGGTCAAATCTTGTTGAGCTTGAATACGATTGTTGTTGGATTTTGAGATCGATTTTAAACATTCGACAATGTACAACGTCAGATAGACTAGATTTCGATCGGATTCAGACTATTTTTTCAGGAGAAAAATTTATTCATTGGCTTCAATTGTTTTAGATTGATCAATCAATTTACCATAATTTCATAATTGCTGAAAAAGATGTTGGATTTAAAAAAATACAAAGCCTCATCAATGATATCGATTTTCAATGGTTCCTCTTGGCGTACTTCATTTGAATCGAAGAAAAAAAACATGCAAATTTCTGAGTTAAACAAATTTACATTCATTTAAATACTCACAGTGCTCTTCGTTCAACCCTTTCACTGGTCCATTGAATTTGGTTTTGAAAGTCAACTTTCCAATGTTGCCGATTTTCATGTTTGATCGACAAGCCGAATGATAAATGGCAGGCATATTTTGAAGCTGAAGTTTTTAGTGGTAATTTAGTGAAAAAACAACTCGATATAAATGCGTTCGTTTTTACAAGCTGGTTTCTTCAAAGAATTCGTCTGAATTCGTTCAAGTATGAATCAATTTCAGTGGCTCAAAATCTTTTGATCAAAAATTGTGTGTTCAGGTGTGTGTTTCATCCTCTCATCACGACATCATCGACAAAGTTGTATCCTCATCCGATAGTTCCAACATCAAATCGAGCTACAAAAGCCAAACATAAACCACTGCAATAAATGGTGAGATAACGTTTCCAATTAATAACAAAACAAAAAAAATAATTTTTGCTGTATAGGGTGATAAAATGAAAAAAAAAACAGAGAAAACAACAAATCGAAGAAAGAAAAAAAAATATTGTTGCCTCGCCTTTAAATTACATCCATAGCCACTGCCTATCATCCATCATTATCTTTAAAAAAAAAACGATACAACCACCACATCCAAGCACCAAAACAAACACCACACAAACAACAATCAACCAACCAACCGACACATAGCCAACACAACAACAACACGTACAAAATGATTGAAAAAAATGAAATTTGTCGTCGTTCAATTCGTAATGTTTGCTCAATCGTGTTTCGTCGATCATTTTCCACACCAACTCGTGGCTAGCCAAGCAAGCAAACAAACAAGAGACACATGTATAACTTGCGCTCAACTCACTTTATTATTTTTTTCATTTAAATGAAAAAACGAACATCAAGCGATAATGTTTGCCCCGAAAAAGAACATTGAAACTGTAAACTGGATTGCTAAACTCTCTTTCTGTTTCGCGCATTTTCTACGATCAGCAAAAAGACCGTTTGATAAATCAAGAGAAAAAAAAATAAAATAAATGGCGCGTTTTATGAAAAGCATCGTGATATTTTGCTGATATAACACCATCATGAACACAGTTTTTGAGAAATTTCGAAAAATTATCGAACAAAAAACTGGTATGATCGATGAATCTCAACCAGTACTGTTGTTGACCAACTAATTTTGTTACGAAAATTTTCGAAACGATCGAGTTCAAGGGAAACACACACACACATCCTCTCAACCTCATGATCTTGAAGTTTAAAACAGAAAAACGGATTTTTTATTTAGTTGGATGTTGAACAGAGATGAACTTGACACCAAAAATCGTTGTACTTCATTTTGAAACATCCGACCTAGTTACTATCTAGACTTTTCTCAGTTTTGGTTTTATCTGAACTTTTTTTTCCAAAAAAAAAAAAATCTATTATACTTAGAGACAATTATCATCCATCATTGATCGATCATCAAGCAAATATCAAGTTTTGGTTTCGATTGGATGCTTTTAATTAGACTAACGTGCGATATGCAAATTTCTTTGATGATCACCACACATCGATATGATTGTTTTTATAGTGTTTTTGTTTTTTTGAAGATCATGTTTTGATTGGAAATCAACCAACCTGGTGGTTTGGTGATTGGAAAAGCACGCAGGCACACATCAGAGATAAAAGTTTAATTGAATTTCAATCGAATAATTCAAGAACACACCAGAAATTCTGGAAAAATAGTTTCAAACAAAATGAATCTACGTTGATTTTTTTATCAAGAAGAAAAATAAATTATGGTCGATTTGATGATATTTTAATCTCTATCTAGAAGAAGATTTTTATCATTCACCAACAACAAACAACGATAATTTTTGTTTTATCCATCATTAATGCGCCAATAGGCCGACATTTCGTTTCTATTTGGTTAAAACTTGTTTATTTAAATAACACACAAAGAAAGGCAATCTTCTTCTTGAACAATAATCTTAAACCGTCGTTTGGTGATTCTCTTCTCAAGATTAGCTAACAAAAGATTGAACGAAAAAAAAAAAATTGAGAACTGCAGATTTTAAAAAAAAGACTTCGTTGAAAGTTCAGTATTCATCTAACGCCGCATACATCAGAAGACAACTTATTCGTTTTTTGTTATCATCACATCGACCAGTTGTCAGTTCAAATTATCAAGTCTTTATTTGAAACACAATCTTTTTCACTGCTTCTTCGGTTTGACAACCAACCAAAAGATGGTGATAATGAGGCTAAGAAACGGCAACAGAAATGACAATCAAAAGCTGAACAAGAATAATGAAGTCAATGGTGTTGTTTTTGATTTCACAAGAGCTCGAACTCAATTGTTATTGTTGTCTATTGTTTGTTTCAGCTGTTTCCAAGCGACAGCCGGAATCATGTCGGGTAAGTTGTTTTGTTTTGATTCATTGAATTGAACACATTTCATGTGGCTCAAAGAAAAAACAATTTAATCGTTCACGTTTTAAATGAATAGATGACAGGAAACTTTATCAAAATCTGTTCGATTTGAAACCCAAAGCCTCTGATCAGTTGCAAAGAGATACGGTGGTGAAATTGATTCAACGTTTATTGCCTCTTCATCACCAATGATCGAGATTGTTGTCGATCGAAGTTTCATTACTCAAAACCATTTGGATCGTTTTAAGGTATTTAGAATTTTAAGTAGTTTAAGATATAAGCATTAAAAAAAAATAAATTGAAAACAACCAGATCGAAAATGATCAGAATAAAAAAATCAAAATCACTGGAAGCACAGGAGTGGCTGTGTCGAACGGTTTACATTATTACCTAAAATATGTAGCTAATTGTTCAGTATCATGGTCGGGAGATCAATTAAAATTGCCAATCAATCGATTGCCGATGCCTGAAAAAACTATCGATATGGTTATCAGAGAAAAATTCCGGTACTACATGAATGTTTGTACTGTTTCATATTCGTCAGTGTGGTGGAACTGGGATCGTTGGCAACGAGAAATTGATTGGATGGTTTTGCATGGAATAAATCTTCCACTGGCTTTCAATGGCCAAGAACAAGTCTATCGTAATACGTTTCTTCGATTCAATTTGACAAAAGATGAGATTGATGATTATTTTACTGGTCCGGCATTTCTCGCTTGGAATCGTATGGGAAACATTCAAAGCTGGGGTGGTCCATTAACCGAAAATTGGCATCAACATCAATTCAAATTACAAAAACAAATTTTGGAGCAGATGCGCTCGTTTGGAATGTTTCCTGTGGTACCAGGATTTGCTGGGCACGTCCCAAGAAAACTGGAAAGCAAATTGCCCAAAGCCAAAATCAGTAAACTGACGGATTGGAATTATTTTGGCAAAAATTTTAGCTAGTAAGTTGTGTTTAAACAGAATGAATGACAAATTTTTTTACCTAGCACTCACTTTTTGGAACCAGAAAGTCCATTATTTGTCGAAATCGGAAAAACTTTCATTGAAGAGGTTTGATTTCTAATCAATCAGAAATTTTAAATTGATTTTTCAATTGATTTTCAGTATATCAAACTGTATGGTACCGATCATTTCTATAATATCGATTTGTTTAATGAGGAAGCTCCACCATTTCAGTTAAGACTGAAATTTTATTAGAAGATCAGCAATTAAACCTTTTGATTGTTTTTTTTTAGCACTGTCGACTATCTGAATAAAATTGGAAGCAAAGTTTATGAAAGTATTCGTCAAGCTGACCCCAATGGAACTTTGGTCAATTAGTTACAGAAAAAGTTTAAAATTTAATTTTTTTTTTCAATTACAGGGTTATGCAAGCATGGTTTTTTTATCATGATAGCGAGTTTTGGGGACCAAAACAAGTAGAAGCTTTGGTCACTTCTGTGCCAATTGGTCGAATGTTGATTTTGGATTTATTTTCAGAAATTCATCCAGTTTATTCAAAGTTCAATGGCTATTACAAGCAACCATTCGTTTGGTGCATGTTACATAATTTTTGGTGGTACCACCGGAATGTATGGTGCATTCAACCGAATCAATGAAGTTTGTTTTTAAATAAAAAAATTATTTTCTAAATGGGTATTTCAGAAAGTCTATGAAGCTCGAAAGAATTATTCGAATATGTTGGGAATTGGTTTGACACCCGAAGGAATTGAACAAAATGAAATTGTTTATGATTATATGACTGAAGTCGTTTGGTACGATCAAGCGCCAGATATGCCAAAATGGGTCATTCAATACGCGGCTAGACGTTACGGTTTCCATGATCCATTGGTGGAAAAAGCTTGGAATTTGCTGTTGAATTCGGTGTACACCGATCCTATCGGTATATCGAATCATGGCAAATACAATATCATTCAAGTTCCACAAACAAACTTGAGATCAATATTATGGTATAAACCTCGATTAGTTGGCGAAGCGTTGAGTTTGTTGGCCAAATATGCTAAATCAAATTCCTTGATTGAAAGCTCATCCAAAACGGCCCTGGAATCAGAGACATTTGTTTATGATTTGGTGGACGTAGCTCGTCAAACTTTGCAACTGTTGTTTGATGATCATTATAAGAAACTCATGGAAGCTTATAAACAAAACAATTCGACTTTACTAGAAGAGCCAATCAAAAAGATTAGGGAAATCTTTGATTTATTGGAAGATATTTTAGAAGCTAGTGACCATTGTCTTCTGTACAGCTGGATCACCAAAGCCCGATCTTTGGGAGCCGATCAAAAGGTCTCGTTTTTTTTTTTATAATTCTGTAAATTTTTTTTATATGGGTTAGGAACAAGATTTCAACGAATGGCAAGCTCGAAATCAGATCACCATTTGGGGACCTAAGGCTCAAGTTTGTTTCATTTTTTTTTTTTTTGACGATTTTTTGTTAATTTCTGTTTTCTGCTCAAGATTCGTGACTACGCTTCGAAACAGTGGTCGGGAATGTTTAAATACTATTACAAACCACGTTGGGAATTGTTCTTTACCACCTTGCAAGAGGATATCAAGCATTCCAAGAAATTTGATTATTTTGCATTCACAGCTAAACTTTTCGCACAGGTTGAAAAACCCTTCACCTATGCGTTGAATCAGGATTTAGTGAAAAAAGGCAATGGTTAGTTGATATGATACCATAGTGATATTTGATGGAATTTAATGCTTCAAGAAACAGCTTCGTTTTTTTTTAAAATTTTAAAATTGTTGCTACGTTCCGGATGAAGGTTTTGGTTGATGTTTATTTTAAAAAAAAAAATCTGATCATCCGATTTCATCATCAAAAAAAAAAATTCAAGCTAATTTCTCTCTTTTTTTTATCCAGTTACCAATTTATTGCATACCGTTGATCGAGTGTTACATGAAATTCAATCGAGTCCATCGTTCAATACGCATCATCAAAACCAATTACGTAGTCATCAAACAGGGATCAACGAAGGCGATCAGGAACAAGAAGTGGAATTCTTCTACCAAGAACCAGGTAAATGGTGGATGGATTAAACTTATTCACCAACACCAAAAAAAAAAAAAAAAAATTGTTTAAATTTAGAATTTTTACGGAAGGTTTTTTTTTTTTTTAAATAAACAACCACAATCAAAAGGTTATTTAGTGTTTGTTTAGTCATTATTCAGTCATAAATTTTTTAACAAAATAAATGACGATCAAAAAAAAATTTCTCTTGAAAATTTAAACTGATTTCGCTTTTTTTTCTATAAAAAAAAAAAGTTTTCCATTTTCTAAAGGATAACGATGATGATTAGTTGATAATTTGTCGAGTTTGTTTTCCTAACTGGAACAAACTGTCTTTCTTGTTTTTTTTTTTCCCCGGAATTTCCCACAATCTTGGTTTGCTGTTTGGTTTGCTCTGGTTGTTGGTGTGGATATCTTTACCAAGGTAAGTGATGATTTCAAATATTTATAATCTCTGGGTTTAACAAACTATTTGAGTTCATAAACCATGGCATAGTGGTTCTCTTTTTGTTCCGGTCGTCATCCAAAACCAGAAGAGGTTTTCTTCCGGTTTTTCAATGGTATCATTGTGTTTGGGAAATGTTCGATTTTAAATGATATAATGTGTTTACTTTTGATATGAGAGAGAGAGAGAGAGAGAGAGAGAGAGAGAGAGTTTGTGTAGGAACCTGATAGTTTAAGTGATCTTCGATAAACTTTCTATTCTCTTCTTCTTGTTCCTCGAAACCTTAAAACATGCAAAGTATAATCATGGCGTTAACTTTGAAACAGAAAACATTTCCTACAGCAGAAAAAAAACCAGAGTAAAAATGTTTAATCATCAAAAGTTAAGTCAATGCTTTTTTTTTTTTTGATGAAGTTAAGTGGAATAATAAGCAGCTTCAAAAATAGTTGAATGTTGGGTGGTTTGAGGCTGCTGCTTAAAAATTGCGAGAAAAACATTGTGATGGCTTTGAGGATAGGCGTAAAGGTGGTTTAAGAAAAAAAAAATATCCTCAGATTCCCGGTCGGTAGGAAATCCAAAGAGGTCAAACTCGTTCAGCTAATTCAAGAGCTGTTTTAGAGGAAAATTTTTGAAGCTTCTAAAACTCATTGATTGGTTGCCCATTCTTTGAAGATATTTCGTTTTTATATTCACCATTTTTTAAAACATGATAAACATCGATGATAATAATAAATGAAATGTTTTAGTCCATTCAATCACCAATCACATCATGATTGAAATTTGGATAAAAACCATGCTTTTCTAATACGAATTTTTGTTTGTTTTGTTTTGTTTTAATTGTTAGCTATCTTCTAATAATTAGATATTTTGGGTTTTTCTATTTATTTTCTCAATCAATCTTTTTTTTATAATCATCATATTTCTTCCCAAATTAAACAGCTAAGAAATGTTATAAACAAGGCAATGAAATAATGGCTGTTGTTCACTTTTTCTGGTTGATTTTTTGTTGTTGTTGAAATTTTAAAAGATAAATGAAAACATTGATTGATGAGAAAGAGTAAGAGCAAAACTATTCACGATGATCTTGACAGAAGAAACGATTCACCACCATGCAATTCCTTTTTCTTGTTTTTTTTTTCATTGATTTATTTCAACAACCTCGGCACCGCATCGAACTAGTTTTCTTTTTAGATTGATTTCGGTGTTGGTTCATGTTCTCTCGTTTTTATCAACGACCAAGACAAATAAATAAAGCTGAGAAATACGAAAGACGAGTAATTTTTCTTATCTAGAGGCGAGCTTCTTTTAAAGATTTTTTTTTCTGTTTCTCTCAAACATCATTTCACTAAACAACAGAAAGAAAAAAAACAAAATCAAATTTTTGTCGTACAATCGAGTAGTGAATGATTGAGTGGATGGCATAGAGCTAGCTAAAATTTTATCACAATCAATCTAGAACCCAAACCTTGTTTCATTGATCAGTGGGTTCCTCTCTAGGGTTGTTCAAGCTACTGGTTTCAAAATTTGCAAGTCCATTTCTTTTTCGAAAACTTTTTCAAAAATTTTTTCTTAAATAAACTGTTCACATTGATCCTAAACCGATTTGTATGTTTTTTAAACACTTTGAGTGTCATTCACTGTTCGACTGTATCCATTCATCTTATCCATTTCAGTGATTTGGTTTTTTTCGGCTTTCTTTTTAGGTAGTTCTTTGACTTTTTATACTTATTACACATAATCTTCCATAAAATCTCATGAAAAAAATCCTATCACAAGAAAAAAAACAAAATGACAGTTGAGTCAGATCTCTTCAGATTTCCGAATATAATTGAGTTTTTCTTTGAAAAAAATGTTTGACGCCCTTTGTTTGAGCAAGGCGCCTTGGTTTTGGTGAAGAAAAAACCAGAAACCACTGAAATTCGATTTGAATTGTTGTTTCATCAAAACAAAGTATCGTCAAGGTAATAGAATTTTTTTCTTGCTCTAAAAATTGAAATAACAAAGAATCGATTCTCTCGAACAAGATATCGATTCTTCTATCCCTCGACTTGACTGGTGTTCTATTTTTCTTATTTTCATTTGTTTTCCATTTGAAAGTTAGTTTCCTCTAGTATTTCAATTGATTCAAAACTCAAATCGATAATTTATTTTTAGTTTTTTTTTTTTTTTTGGATAACGAGTAAAAAAACCTCTTGTTCGGATTTATTATAGCCTCGGATAAAATTTAGACTAATGTTGTTGTTCTTCATTTATTTTTATTCGGTGTTTTCAAGTCCTACAATAACTGTGAAAAATATAGAGTGAAAAGTCTGTTCTGATGTCGAATATAATGGATAAATTTGTTTGAAAAAAAAAAAAAAAAAAATCGGTTGTTCGGACACACCACAACCAAGATAAGATGATGATTACGGCGACGACCGGTTTTTTTTATGATGCTAAACGGACGCTTTTCGGTTGCTTGTTTGTTTTGATGTTGTCCTTCAAGGTTGATATGGATGGGAAGCCATCATTTTCTGGGTGAGTATCGTTAGTGCTCCTTGTTGTCAGTTTTTTTTAGAAAGATTTTTGACCTCTACCAAATCTAGGCAAAACGAATTTGAATGGTCGAATTAACCTTGAAAATCTTGTAATAATAATGAAGATAAAATGATACCATTGGACTGATCATATTAGACACAACAACAATCAACGATACACACTCGAAGAATGCCGAGAAAGTGCAACAACCCGAAAACAAAAACAACTTATTTTCCCCATTTTATCAATTTTTCCATCGCTCTGTTCTCTAAAATGGTCAAGGGGAAAATTGATTTTTTTTCAATTTCTTGACCCTATCAATAAGCTTAATGATCAATCATCAATCAATCGGTTTTTCAATGATTGTTTTTTAATCTAATGAACCGGTAAACCGGATCAATCTACCTAGAAATCTAGATTGTTGTAATGAGGTTTGTTTATTCTCTTTTTTTCTATCCAACAAATCTATTTACGTTTAGCACGCGCTCACTTCAAAGAAGCCTTTTAGACAAGACGAAAATTTATCTTTTTTTTTTCTTGGAGAAGAAGTCATTTATTAACGAGACTTTGAACATTTTTGTTCTGTTTCTTCCATTTACAGTCAATTCATTCAGGGTGTTTTAAATAGGAGAAAGATTGTTAAATTTAAATCAAAAAAAAGATAACACGAAAAAAGTTGGTTGTTAGTTCGGTTTTTAGCCATTTCATCTCTTGAATTCTCCAAGAGTGTGTTGTTTGTCAAGTAAAGTTTTTTCTTTCATACCCAACAAGCCTAAAACAACATGATGATGGTGAAAAGAAAGAAGAAGAAGAAGGTTCTTCGTTTTATAACCACCACCAACAACCACGAAAAAAATGTGTTTCTTATTAGCGTGAACTAACATTGTTGTGTTGTACTGTCTGTGTGTCGGTCTGTTCTTCGTGTTCTCTGTGTTTTTTCTTCTAGCCAGAGTGGCCTTATTCGTTCATTTAGACCTAAGCTAGTTTTGCTGCTTTTACTATTGATTGTTTCGTATCATCTTCGTTGTCGTCGTCTAAATGTTTGTCAATAAACATTGAAACCACATTGAACCAAAGAGCAAAATTTTGTGTATTGAATTTTTTTCCGTTCTCCGTTTAGACCTCTACCAATAATAGATTGTTCGACAAGAGAACACAGCAACAACAAAAAAAATCGGGTACAAGGCCTTTCGTTGAAGAAACTTGGACCTTGTCGTTGTTGTTTGAAGAAGCATGTTTCTCTCTTTCTTAATGTCATGTCTAGATTATTTTTGTTGTTGTCTCCTGTTTCCTATTATTTTTGGTTTTTTCGTTGCTGCTGTTGTTTTCTTTTCTTAATCATCAATCGAAAAAAGTCATTGATTTGATTGTATTGATTTTGTGACAAATCTTCTTCTTTTCATTGAATGTTGCATGAAAACGATGTTTTTTTTTTGGTGATAAACAATCATCGATATGATGCCTCATATAAAAAGATCGATTCATTTCGATCATTTTTATAGTTTTTTTGAAAAGAAGAAATTTCTCTACAACTAAATATTTTTTACAGTGCTACCCAAATGACCACAATCCTTTTGTTCGATTAAAGTGTGTTGACACGCGTGTTCTGGGTTCTTAAAAAAAATTCTCATAATCTTCTTTATCTAAAATCTAGTCTAGATTTTTTTTTTCCAAAGCTTCAAGTTGTGGTTGATTTTAATCGAATAATAATTTTTATAGTTTGATTGAACACACAAATCAATTCGACAAACCAAACAAAATCATCGATCGCCCAAACGATTCATCGAACCACTTACAATGGCTACGAATGGAAAATTTATTTTGTTGTGTTTTGTCGGTTTTCTATTCGTCACCGCCATGACGGATCTGTTTTTCACCGATTTAAACATCAAATACCATCATAAAAAATACAGTAGCTTTTTTTCAATCATTCAGTTTTTTTTTTTTTGTTAATTTGATTTTTTTTTGGTTTTGAGCAGCAGTATTCTTAGCAAAGTTCCAATACATCGTTCATTGTATCAGAACATCAATGGCGATGATCGTCTATTGAACATGAAACCAAAAGTTTCCGATCGGATTCAGAGCCGTACTGTTTTAGATTTGATACAACGTGTTCTTCCATATCATTATCAATGGTTTGAGGTGGTTGTCGATAGGAATTTTACCTCCGGACATTTAGATCGTTTCAAGGTATTTTTTCCTGAAAAAGAGAATTGTTTTTCTGATTCGATTTTTTAAAACAAAAATAAATAACCAGATCGAAACAAGAAATAATATGATTCTCATTATTGGAAGCAGTGGCGTGTCAGCATCTAACGGTTTCCATTATTACCTCAACTATTTAACTAATTCATCAGTTTCGTGGTCCGGTGATCAAGTCAACAACATTCTACAAAATCGACCTCCAATGCCAGAACGTCCTATCGAAATGGTCATCAAAGAAAAATTCCGTTACTATCAGAATGCTTGTACATTTTCTTATTCATCAGTATGGTGGAATTGGACCAGATGGCAACAGGAACTGGATTGGATGGCTCTTCATGGTATTAATCTTCCGTTGGCGTTCAACGGTCAAGAAATGGTATTCCGTCGTACATTTATGCGTTTCAATTTCACCAAGGCTGAAGTTGATGAGTATTTCACTGGTCCGGCTTATTTAGCTTGGAATCGAATGGGCAACATTCAAACCTGGGGTGGCCCACTTACCGATCATTGGCATCGAACTCAAATGAAATTACAGAAACAGATTTTAGAACGTATGAGAAATTTCGGTATGTTCTCAGTGGTACCTGGTTTCTCTGGCCATGTTCCTAGACATTTTCAAAAAAAAATGCCCACAGCTAAAATCGATAGGCTGACCAATTGGAATCGTTTTGGTTCCAATTTCAGCGAGTGAGTCCATTCATGCAAGTTTCTCAATAATTAGATTAAAATTTGTTTTTTTTCTTTAAAAGAACTTATTTTCTTCAACCTGAAGATCCGATGTTTGTGGAGATTGGCAAAGTTTTTATCGAAGAAATATAGATCTCTATGGAACCGATCATTTTTATAATATTGATATGTTTATGGAAGAAACGCCTACTTCAAGGTAACGTGACGAAATTGACGATCATTTTGATTGGGAATTTTTTTATTATTATTCTTTAGCGATGTTGAATATCTTCGAAAATGTGGAGAGAAATTATATCAAAGTATTGAGAAAGCCGACCCGAACGGTATTTGGCTGATGCAAGCTTATCCGTTCATGTACGATAAATTTTGGGGTCCCGATCAGGTGGAAGCTATCGTCACCTCAGTACCTCAAAATAAATTAATTCTATTGGATTTGGTATCGGAAGCAATACCGATCTACCCTCAGTTCAATGGTTATTATGGACAGCCATTCATTTGGTGCATGCTACATAATTATGGTGCGGTCAATGGAATGTTTGGAGCGATGAATCGAATAAACAATGAAGTTTATGCCGCTCGAAAAAAGTATTCAAACATGCTTGGCATTGGCATGGCACCAGAAGGTATCGAACAAAATCCTGTAATCTATGATTTCATGAGCGAAGTAACATGGTACGATCATGCACTTGATCTCGACGAATGGGTTAGTCGATACGCATTGCGACGATACGGTTTCACCGATGATCGCATCAATCAAGCTTGGAAGTTACTTCGTAAATCGGTCTACCATGATCCTATCGGTATAAAAAAATCATGGCCGATACGCATTCATTATGCGACCTCGGCCCAATCTTCGTTCAATGCTTTGGTACGATCCACGTAACGTTAGCGCAGCTCTACAGTATTTAACCGACTTCGTTCATCTCAATCCTCATCATCTTAATTCCGATACATTTGTTTATGATTTAGTTTGATGTTA
>JAVLUE010000075.1:0-92948 GCA_034190945.1 Octodonta nipae | reverse complement strand
AAATTTATTGATTACGGTTTTTCCCAAACCTGAAATTAATTTTTATCGAAACGGCGAGGAAATCAGTGCTCATGCTACGTTTAAATTGAAAAAAGAATCAGATGAAGTTTAATGAGATAACAATTGAAAATATTAAAGTTATTTAGCCGGAGAATACGAATGTCGAATTTGGAACGAAGCCGGGGAAGAAACAGCAAATGTGTGGTTACAGTCAATTCTAAGCCAGAGTTCATCAAAACTTGTGTAGATCAAAAGTTATTGAAGGCGATGACATATTGCTCGAAGTTGTGACTTCGGGAAAACCTATTCCACATTTGGATTGGTTTGTGAACGACAAGAAAATTGAAGAAAATGAAAGAATTTCTCTTAAATCAGAAAATGAGACTCATAAATTGAAAATTTTAAATTCTGTGCAGTCAGATTCAGCTTTTTACCACTGCGTTGCTCATAATCAGTTTGGAATATCTACATCTGAAAAAATAAATCTTGCTGTAGTCAAGCAAGAAACTAAGCCTGTGTTTATTCAAAAATTGAAAGATGAGCTTATTGTTGTCAATGATAATGTTAGATTTGAAGCGATTGTTTCTTCAAATCCTAAAGCAGAAATTATTTGGAGCAAAAATGGCGCGCCTCTGAAATCTGATGGAAACAAAATTGAAATTCAAAACCAGGATGAAAAACATGTACTCATTATAAAAAATCTCAAATTAGAAGATTCGGGCATAATCACTTGTAAAGCTCAAAATCCTAAAGGCTTCACAGAGAATTCTGCAAAACTCGACGTACAAGGTAATTTTAAAAAAATTTAATTTGTTTTTACTTAGAAACTTTTTAAACTATATGAGTAAATGAAAATGTATTATTCTTCATCAGAACCAATAATTCCTACTATTTCTGGTCTCTGCGATAAATCTGTAGCCATTGGAATACCAGTTCAAGTAGAGGCTATTATCACAGGTTTACCTAAACCTATTGTGACTTGGCGTAAAAATGATCAGTCAATCGATATCGAATCAATTGAAGCTTCAGATAATCGTTATATACTTGATTTTCCAGAATTTCTTTCAGAATCAGCAGGAGCATATACTTGTTCGGCTTTAAATGATGCCGGTAAAGCTATCAAAACTTTTAAAATAGATGTTTGTGGGAAAAAGCCTGAATTTATAAAAGAACTGGAAGAGAGCATTGTTATGTCCGTAAATAAAGACAAGAACAAATTAAAGCTTGGCCAAAATGCTTTCTTCGAGACTGTTGTCGATGGTTCTCCAACTCCCACAGTAATATGGTTGAAAAATGACAAGGAGCTGAATAACAACGACCGAATCGTAATCACTTCTAATGAAAAAGACAATAAACTCGAAATCAAAGCCATAACTAAAGATGATGTAGCAAAATATAGCTGCAAAGCAACCAACATTCATGGTGAAGCAATTTCGATTTGTCTGCTCAAATTTTTAAATGAACCTCACGAGCCTATAATAAAAAAACCTCTTGAATGTGTTACCATCGAAGAAGGTGAGGATTTGAGTTTATTTTGCAAAGTTGATGGCGAACCTATGCCTGCTGTAAAATGGTTCAAAAATGATGAACCATTAGATAATGAAGATAGAATTCAATTCAAATCAAAATCTGATGGAAGTACATCTTTACTTATTGAAAAAGCGTTAATTTTAGATTCTGGAATTTATATGGTCAAAGCTGAAAATGTTAAAGGAGTTGCATCTTGCAATGCTCAGGTGCTAGTGGAAAAACCTCGAAGACCACCGAAATTTATAGAAAAATTGAAAGAAGAAATTAAAGTTGATTTTGGTAGTCCATTAATTTTACAATCAATTGTTTTTGGATTGCCTTTACCTTCAATACAATGGTTTAAAAATGATAAACCTTTAAAAAATAATAAGAGAATCAAAATTTCAAGTGAAAACAATTCTACTCAATTAGAAATAAGTAGTACCAACAGTGAAGATGAAGGAATGTATTCAGTCAAAGCTACTAATCCAAATGGAGAAGTTCAGTGTATGTCTAAAGTTCAAGTTATGCCAAAGCCCTTCAGCCCTTTAATTGTCGAAAGTTTACCATCAAAAATTCAAGTTTCCGAAGAAGAACCTATAAAACTTAAGCTAAAAATGAAAGCATATCCTTTACCTGATATTAAGTGGTATAAAGAAAAAAATCAATTGGAAAACAATGAAAGAATCAAAATAAATAATATGGATGATTATATTGAACTAAAAATCGATTCAGCAAAACCACAAGATATAGGTTTTTATACGGTGACCATATCGAATATTTTAGGTGAAATATCAGCATCTACTCAAGTTGAAGTTCTTCAAAAATTAAGTTTGGATACAGAAATTATACAAAAGCAGCTTCCTGAAAAGGTTCAAGTTTTTGTAGGAGAAACAATAGAGTTAAAAACTCTAATAAATTTACCAAATGATGGAAAAGTTATCTGGCTAAAGGATGGAAAATGATTGAAAATCTGAACAATACTGATCAATGCACTTTAACTAAAAAAAATGCTGAATTATTTGATTCCGGACAGTATTCGTTAGTTGTTGAAACACCTAAGAAAAAATTTATCACTCAAAGTAATGTTCTCGTGATAAACAAAACGCCAAGTCTGTTTGATTTTGAAAAAAAACTTCCACCAAATCTGCAAATTGTATCGGGAGATGATCTGAGTTTAGAAATTAAATTAACAGATAGCCCATTATCAGAAAATAATATTCACGTCTATAAAAATGATGAATTATTAGATTCAAGAGTTAAAATAGATGAAGATGGAAAAATACAAGTTCTGAAAACTAATTGTTCACCAAATGACAGCGGATTATATAAGATTGAAATAAACACTGCGAATGGTCTTTTGAAAACTGAATGCTTAGTTAAAGTATTGGGTGAGTAACGAATTTCTACATTGATGTTGTTGCGAATGTGGGCTTTAATGGAACATCGTTTTCGTTTGAAAAAATCGAGTTCTTAGCTTGTTTTTTTTATATTAATAATTGTATGAATATTTTTTGGCTGTTTAATTAGCTGATGTTTACAGAGCTACTACTATTACACGCCTATTACTCATTTTTTACACTGAATGATTTTTAAGCTCAATAAGTTTTTTATGAAACAAATTTTTTTCAGATAAAACAAAAGACAACACTCGATTGAAACTTAAAGAAAAACTACAATCCATTAAAGTTGATAGCGGCTATCCTTGTCGACTACAATGCATCATAGATGGAAATCTCGAAGAACTAAACATTTCTTGGTATAAGGATGGAGAAAAGATTATGCCAAACGAGCATTTCGGATTTGTTAAAGAATTGAACGGTACAATCGCTCTGCTTATTGATTCTTTTTCTGCCAAAGATGTAGGAGAGTATCAAGTTAAAATATCAAATAATGATGAGGAGGTGACTTCTTTCTGTAAAGCTGACTTGAATATAAGCGATCTCGATAAACGAAAGCCATCGATTATCGAAAAATCAGAAAATATTACTATAGAAGAAGGCTCGCCATTATGCTTGAAGGCGAAATTTGCTCCAACTTCAATCCCCTCTGAAATCAAGTGGTTCATTAACAACAAAGAATTACAAGAATCTGACTCCGTTAAGTTCGTGAACTTTCCAGATGGATTGGTCATGCTTCAAGTAGCAGATATGAAAAATGCAAAGCAAGAAAGCTATAAATTAGTTGTTTCAAACCAATATGGCGAATCTTCTTCTGAAGCAAAAGTTGATGTTAAACCTAAAAAAAATGAAGCTCCTAAATTTTTGAAAAACTTGACAGATAAAACTTTAATCGGTGGAGAAAGTGGTTTTATAGAGCTTCAAGTTGAACCTTCGAACGGAAACGTTAAATTTTTACGAGGATCGGAACAATTAATTCCTGATGATCGATTGCACATCCAACAACTACCAAACGGCATTATTCGCTTGACTTTTGATAATGTTTTCTTGGAAGATCAAGGAGAGTATACAGCCATTTTCCAAAATGATGGTGGACATATCACCTCAAGTTGTTCAGTAGAAGTGAAAGGTTAGTTTTTTCTAAAATTTATTTCAAAAAATCAAATAATTTTTTTTTAGCTAAACCAACTATAATTAGACCATTACGCGATTTAACAGTAAAAGAAGGATCGACAGTCAAACTCGAATCTCAAATAAAAGGGAATCCTAAAGTTGAAATAGCATGGTCCAAAAATGGATCAAAACTGAGTATTGATTCAAAGAATTTTAGTACAGCTAAAGGAAATGACGATTATTATTATTTAATCATTGATAATTGTGCTCTAAGAGACCAAGGTAGAGATTTTATGTTTAATTATTTTCATGTTTTAATTATTTTTTGTTTTTAAAAAGCTGAATATTCCGTTACTGCTACAAACGAACTTGGCAGAGAAAGTTGTCAAGCAAAATTAAATGTTGTTTCAAGTTCAAAGTTTGAAAATTCTGCACCAAAGTTTTTAGAAAATTTGAAAGATATCTCTTCTAAAGAAGGTGAAACGGTCATTTTGAATGGAAAAATCAGTGCTCATCCTGTACCAGAATTTATTTGGAACAAAAACGGAGTTCCTTTGAAAATCGACAAAAATAAAATATTTAGTGATTTTGATGGAAAAATTTTAAATTGACAATATTGAATTTCGACAAAAACGACTCTGGTTTATATGAAATAAATATAAAAAACTCTTTGGGAGAAGCCACTTCATCTGCTCAAGTTAGTGAATCAGAAAAAACTGCACCGAAATTTGTTGAAAAATTGAAAGACCTCAAAGCAAACACCAAAACTCATACAAAACTTGTTTGCAAAGTCGAGAGTTATCCTGAACCTCTTGTGAAATGGTTTTTTAATAGTGAACCGATTGAAAGTGGACTAAAATACAGTTTAACAAAAACTAATGATGAACAAGTGTTGTTGATATTCAACCCAAGTGAAGTTGATTCTGGAGTTTATGAATGTATCGCTGAGAATGATCTTGGTTCAGACAAGACTTTTTCGCATGTCGATTTCAAGTAAATTGACTTTTGTATAAATTTATAGGAATTACTTATTCAACTTTTTTTTAGTGACACTGATAGTACTAAAGAAGCTGCTCAGTTTATTGAAAAACTTCAAGACTGCGATGTTTTACCAAACGAAACAGCATGCTTTGCTGCTTGTGTTATTGGTACTCCTAAGCCTGACTTGGAATGGTTTGTATAAGAATCGGTTTCGATAACTCATTTAAAAAATTTCAAAATTTTTTTCAAAGGTTTAAAGATGAAAAACTGATTAAAATAGATAATGAAAAATATCTACTTGAATATAATGACAATGGATTGATTTCTTTTCAAGTTGAAAATGTTCAAAACGATGATCTTGGACAATATCGATGCCGCGCTTTCAATCAAGGAGGTTACGACAACTCGATCGCTCAACTCAATTTTGAGAGTAAGAAACAGATTGTTAAAAATATCGATAACATTCAAGTTAAAGCTAAAAACTATTTATATGCTACTAATAAATTTTTACAAAATATTAATAACGTCAAATTTACAGCATCAAGAGATAAAACTGCTTTTCTTAAAAGGGTTCTCGTTTTTTTCCATATAAACTAATACAAAAAGTTGTTCAAAAAATCAAAAATATTTGTTTTGCGCTGGAATTTTGGTTTTATCAGGACTATACTACCATTATTCATTAGTTGTTGATAAACAATTAGACTGTGATAGTGAAATTCATCTCAAAAATATAACGGAATACATATTTAGATGTCGTTTTGATAACGATCTTTAATTTTTTTTTAAGATTAGTATTTTATTTATGTTTCATCAACTCAGAAAAAACTGTAACTAAATGCAAAATTATTGATTTTTAAATAAAAAAAATTATTTCGAAATATAGACTTTTAAAACTTTTTGAAAGCTGTTTGTAGTTTTGTCAGAGTTTTGTAGATTCTTTGATTTAATGTAAAATTTCAAATCTTCTCTTTCAATATTGCTTTGATCAAAACATTTTTAATTAAAAATTAATATTATCTATTTGTGAATCTAGCTGGTGGCTTAAATCGACTGAGTAAAGCTCATAAAAGTGTCAAAAGCCAGTTGAGAGCAAAAGATGCTGAAGAAGAACTTGATTATCAAACATCTGGAATACCTCAACCATTAACTACAAAACCAACCATTACAAAAATGACAGATAGTAGCTTGACATTGCTTTGGCTTCCTTCTATACCAGAAAGACCAAGGTTTCCAGTAACATATGTGATTGAGTTTTGTAAAGTTGCGGATGGAAATTGGGTAGTATATCAAGCAGGTAAACTAAAAGTTATAATTATCAGTGAATTAAACTACTAATTAATTTTTGAAATTCGATTCTAGATATTAAAGACACTAAATGCGATGTTTTAAATCTGAAACCATTCGAAGATTACAGTTTTCGAGTACGAGTAGAAAATAAATTTGGTGTAAGTGAGCCATCTCCATCGGTTATAGCACCAAGATCTAAATTGAAAGATCTTTATGAATCTAAAAAATCGAGACCAGATGATTTTGACATACAACACATTCCCCGAGAAAAAATAGGTCTTTCAACTAATAAGCAACTTGAATTATTTGATAAAATTTCTTTAATACAGCCACGGCCCCGATTTTTCTTAGAGAAAAAACAGTTTTATGTACGGAATTCTCAATCAACCAGCGACAATTGAATTCTGGGTTTATGGTTTTCCAGACCCAACAATAACTTGGTTGTTCGAAAATCAACAGGTTAAATGCTATTTTTTGTGATTTAATTTAATTAATTAGTTTTTTTAAAGATTGAGCTTGGTAAAAAATTTAGTTTTTTACAAGATAGAGGAGGAAAAACTTGTTTGTTTTTGACAAAAATGGAAAGCCAGGATGAAGGTTATTATACATGCATTGCTAAAAATGAACACGGTGAAGAGCGTAGAACAATAAAATTGTTAAAAGCAGGTAATAATTGAAACAAATTTTTAAAAACTTGAAAAGTTTAATGAGCTTTAAAATTAAAGAACCTCCAGTATTCACAAAACGTTTTGAAGAAACTGTTGTGTTTACGCGAAACCATTTAAGGCTCGAGTGTTCTTTGAAAGGAATTCCAGATCCACAAGTTAAATGGTTCAAAGATTATCAGCCTTTACACGATACTAATCGAATCAAAGTGCTTTGCGAGAGTCCAGATCTAACTACTCTAATTATTAGCGATGTTATGAGCAGCGATGCCGGACTTTATTCGTGCACAGGAACCAATTTAGCAGGATCAACCAAAACTGCTGCTTTTGTTCATGTTAAAGGTTTTCACACTGTTTTTTTTTATATAAAACCGACAGATTAATTATAATTTTTTAAGAACAAGGAGTTCATTATGAAGATTATTCTTTTGGTACAAAAGAAACAGTAAAACCTAAAAATAAAAAAATAGAGCAACTTTATGATATTGGCAACGAACTAGGCAGAGGAACACAGGGTATTGTTTATCATGCAGTAGAACGAGCAAATGGTAAAAGTTTCGCTGCTAAAATTATGCATGGAACTGGTGAAACACGAAGTTTTATGACTTCTGAGTTGGATATCATGAACAAGTTAAATGGTCACGAAAGACTTGTTCAATTGCATGACTGTTTTGCTTCCACACCTTATTCTCTTTCGTTAATCACTGATTTATGTGGGGTGGAACACTGCTTGATTTTATTTTAAAGAAACAAAATTTAACTGAAAACGAAGTCGCAAGTTATATAAAACAAATTCTAGAAGGATTACATTATATGCATTCAAAGAATATTGGTCATTTTGGATTGACAATCGGCGATATTTTAATGGAACGAATAAACGGACCAGATATCAAAATTTGTGATTTTGGTCTTGCTCAACGGGTTTTGCCAACAATGTCACATTTTGTTGAATTTGGTCATCCCGAGTTTGTTTCTCCGGAGATTGTCACCAAAAATTCTGTGACTTTCACTACAGATGTTTGGTCAGGTATAAAATTATAAACATTCACAAAACAAAAATAAATATTTTTTTTTATTTTTAGCTGGAATCGTAACTTATATTCTATTAACTGGAATTTCACCATTCTTGGATGAAAATGATCGAGCAACTTTACACAATATACAAGCTAAAAAAATAGATTTGTTTGACGATAAAATCAAACATATTTCAGATGATGGAAAAGATTTTATAAAAAAAGTATTAGACTACAATCCTCAAACTCGCTTGGACGTCAAATCTGCAATGGAACATCCATGGTTGAACAGAAAAATCGGAGAGAAAGACAACAATTTGGACATTATAAGCAATTTGAAAAAATAAAAACTAAATATGACAAATGGGTAAATCATTTCAAAATTGAGAAATATCCAATTAATTTTTTATTTTTAAAACAAAAAGTTTAAAAATTCTTCATGCCAACGATATTATCGAAGACGTGCTTTGCATTCTTGTCAAACACATCCAAGTCGAATGATTTATCCACCGGGTGAAACTTATAGCCCAATAGTATCGCCAGATCGAGAAATGACAAAATACAAAAAAGTCGTTTCTCCATTTGACAATGTTTATCCACCGATACAAAGCGGAGACATTGAAAACTTTTATTCAGAAAGCCAGTAAGCTTATTCGATTAATTACATTTCAAATTTTAATTTTTTAAACTTCATTTAGCTACCAAAGTGGACCAGATACTTATCTTTTACAATTAAGAGATGCAGATTTTCCTACTCGAATTCGTCGATATTTGAGAATAGCAGCTACAAGTAGTCCTTCAATTGCAACCAATTTAAAACAAGCACATTGGGGAGGAAACCCATTGGTAAATAGAGATTTTTAAAAAATTTTTTTACTAAAATTTATTACATAAAAAATCAGACAATGTTAAGCGGAAATGTACCGCAAGTATCAATCAAAGAGAGGCGCAAATTTACTGATATAATGGATGAAGAAATCAATGATGAAATTAAAGGATTGTCTAATAGAAAAAAACCAATGAGATTAATCAGAGAAATTGGCTCTTCGTCGTATACTTATCCACATTTGAATATCATTCGAAAAGAACAAAAAATTTCTAAACTTGAAGAATCAATAGATGAAACAAATTTCACATTTCCATTTTTTAGAGAAAAATTGAAAAATACTTGGTTTAAAAGTGGTGATAGTGTGATTTTGATGTGTTACGCAGTGGGAGTGCCAGAACCAAACTACACCTGGTTTCGGAATGATTCTATCTTAATTGAAAACAGTCGCATCAATGTAAAACGAACCGAAAATGGTCGGTGCCACTTAAAAATCGAACCTGCTCGTGAGTACGATATAGGAGTGTACAAATGTATAGCTCGCAACTCACAAGGCTCTGTCTTATGTCGAGCGAAATTGACATTGGGCAATATTCCAGATCATCTCAGTGCCCCAACAATCAAAGAGATTTCTTCTACTAACGTATTAATAAATTGGGTCTTACTAAGTATATAGGTGATGCATACATCGAATCATTCAAATTGGAATACAAAAAAACTCATGAAAACACCTGGTTATCATTGAACGAAAGAATACAGCAAGAGTTTTATCTGGCGTCGGATTTAGAGCCAAACCAACCATATCACTTTCGTTTGTCAGCTTACAACAAATTTGGCTGGAGTCAACCCAGTGAGTCTAGTGAACCAGTAAAAACATTACCAGAAGAAAGCAAAGCTTTTGCTTTACCAAAGACAATGCAATTTGTTCCAAGTTGCAACATTGAAAACAACTCAGTTCCAGACATTGATTATAATAGAGAAAAAGATCCAATACCGTTGATAAAATCTGAATATAAAGAATTGTTTGATCCCAAGTCAATAATTACATGTGGAAGGTTTTCTGTCATTTGCCGAGCTTATGTTAAAGATGGATCTAAACAAACGATAGTTTGTAAAACTGTATTATCTCAAAGTGAAATAGAATCTTCAATCAATTTTGAATATGATATAATGAAATCTTTGGCACATGAAAAAATAAACCGTCTCATTTACGCCAATCGTGATTCTAATCTTTTTACGTTAGCCAGTGAAAATTTATCAGGTTTAAACGTTTTGACTTATTTATCAAGAAAAGAAAGCTACACAGAAGATTTGGTTTCAAAAATAATCTCTCAAGTTTTAGATGCAATTGAGTACCTACATTTTAGAAAAATTGGTTTACTCGAATTGCAACCTGATAATGTATTATTAGTTAATGAAAGACAAACAATGATCAAACTCACAGACTTCTCTAATGCTCGTTTCATGAATGATAACAACTCCAAAGTTTCAATAACAGCTAATCCTGAATATATAGGTTAGTCGGTTTAGTCTTTTCTTTTTTAAAAATTTATTTATCGAATCTAGCTCCTGAATTGGTTCGCAACGATGAAGTAGTATTACCATACACGGATATTTGGTCTGTAGGAGTTTTAACTTACATACTTCTGAGTGGTTTTTCACCATTTAAAGGTGAAAACTCAAAAGAAACAGCACAAAATGTGGTTTTTGTTCGGTATCTGTTCGATAAACTTTATCCAGCAGTCACACAAGAAGCTATACGCTTTTTATTGACACTTTTAAACTCACTCCAAAGTAAGTTTTTTTTATAATTGAGAAAGTCAAGTTTTTTTCAAAATTTCACTTAAAGTAAACGGCCTACAATTGAAGAATGTTTGGAAAATAAATGGCTACTTCCAAGTGAATTCATGGAAAGAAAGCGAGATTTGGCACTTTTCAAAACAAATCAACTGATTCAATTTCACGACGAGTATTTTGCAGAAAAAAGCTCATCACATTCGCGCTTGTTGGATTTGATCAAAATTGAAAAATGATTGTTTTTAAACATCAATTTATTTATATTCAGTTTTTGTAAAACTACTATTTTCTTTGCTCATTTGAAAGAATGCTCAAACTTATTTATATTTGAAAATTTTCATATTTTCTAATAAAAAAAAGTTTTTGATTTTGGTTACAAATTTTTTTCTCATAAAATTCGAATATGCTTCACTCAAGACTTTTAAGCTGAATTATTCTCATGTTTTGATATTTGAAAATTCTTAACTTAGAAAAATGACGAAAAAAAACTCTTGCTGATTAGCCAGACTCATGTTGAAGTCGAAAATAGAAAATCATATGGATATAAGTTTTATAAATTGCAATGAACTGAAATGAAAAAATGAAAAAATGAAAAAAAAATGATTATTTAATTAACAGTGACCCATGCTAAAATATGTCAATAAGTTTAAGCCAAAACCTGCGAATATTTAACTGAAACACCGGTTACCGCATGCTTCTTGCTAACAATGAAAAAGAATTCAACATTTAAATCGATTTTAAAGTTTCTGAGAATGTAACTGCATTATATTTTATCTATTTAATATTGAATCAAATAAAAAACTTAATGGTTTTGATTGACAAAAATGAAAACAATTTTTTTAAAACATCTAATAAAAAACTAGATTTTTTTGTATTAAAGTCGAGCATTTTTTCAAGTTCATCAGCAAGAAAACAGGATATAACTTATTTAAGAAGAATTTATAAAATATTCATTTTAATTTTTCGATTATCCTTTATCATTAAAAACATGGCAGTATGATATGTAGTCGAAATATTGAAAAACAATAAGTTTTCATAAAAATTTTAAACTTTTTGTTCTTTTTATGAAAAAAGTGTTTAAAAAAATTAATTGTATTTTATAAAACAAAGCAAAATTCAAGTTTAGTTTATCGTATATAGTATATCAAAAACTGATTGAAGTTATTTGTTTGAATTTAAAATTAATCACATTTTTTAGGCAGTGAGAAAAAATTTTTCGACTTTTTGTATCCCTTTTATTTTCTAACTTGAGATTATATGTACAGTAAATATCTGATGAAAGTTAGAGAAATAAAACATTTACAATGAATTATTTATAATAAGAAATAATCACATACTTTTTCGAATTAAAAATTGGAATGAGTATTTTTCTTTTCATTTTAGGGCACAAAAATTGATGAAACAATTAAACACAATATAACTGAAACCAACAAACGTATGACATTTGAGTTTGGAAAGCAATGTTGCATCCGTCTTTACTGTCACAAGTGCAATACTCTAAATAAATGTCGTATGTTCCTGTATCACAAAAATTTCGTTCATTAATAGAGCTTTGATTTTTTTCAATACCTCTCTTATATAAACAATTATGTTCATTGCCAGTACCTTCACCAGGTAATCCAATAAAAGCACAATCTCGAATGGTTCTCCAATTTCCATGTATCTTTTGACGTATTTTTCTACACATGGTAGCTTTTTTGTAGGGAGAAGAACGATTTTCCGTTTTACGAACAAGAGTTTCGTATGGAGATTCATCTATATGGAATACAAATGATAGTAATCAATTTTTTTTTAATTCTCAATAAAAAACCCGGCCAACTTTCAAATAAATGCGTTCGTTTGACTTCTCGACAATCTTTAATAGGTAATGTAGTGTTGTCGAAAGGATCGGCACACTTTGGATCGGAATCAGAATGACAAACCCAACATTTTATACCAAAAACTACAAACAAAATAACCATAAATTAATAACTTTCAACAGAAAATATCAAGTTTACCGAATGAAAATCTCAATAAAAAAATCAAAAGTAAAAAAACGCTGATACAATGAATATCCATTAAAAAAAATTATGCTTGAACTAAATGGTAAAATTTTAAAACTTTAAAAAAGCTTTTTTTATAATTTCACCGAAGACTGGTCATCACAACAATTGTGTTTGAATTGCAAGGTGAGGTCGTCGCGCTTGTATGAGTTGTTTCTGTTAGTAAGTGAAATTTCCATGGTAAAAATGCTCTATACAAAAAGCTTACAGGTGTTGTATAACTGACGCTTTATTTTCATTGCAGCTTTCTTTATAAATTCCAACTTCTTGATGAAACGTTCAATGAGTAAACATGGAATAAATTGAAACTTTATAAAAAAACTTATTTAATTCTGATTTTGAAATTATAAACTTAATTTCAATTACTGTTTTCCAAAAAAATAAAGCTGCCAATTTTTTAAGATATTTTATTTTGACTTCAACGACACACAATATGAAAAATTTGAATAGTTTAACACTTTTAACCAACATTTTTCTCATGTCAAATTCCGTATGTTTTGGTAAGCTGAAATTAAATCGATTGATTTTTAAGCTGTAATAATTGAGTTTTTTTACAGTTATTGCAATCAAATGTTATCAATGTAGCTCTGAAAAAGATGGCAAAGGTGTGGATAATTGTGGAGCATATAACGCTTTTAACAAAAGCCAGCATATTGCCGTTGATTGTATGGGTGAAGAAGCCGTTACTCCTGGTTTGTTTAGAAAGTCTGTTGTAGTCATATCAATTGTTCATTTTTTATTCTTCAAGGAACTTTTTGTTTCAAATCTATTCAACAAGGTCCTCGTGGTTTTATTTGGGATGGTCGTTGGAGAAGTGTTATTCGTCGGTGTGCACAAGTCAGCGAACGAGGTAAACTGTTGATTTAAAAAAAAAATTTTTTAATTTAAAAAAAAAGGAATCTCTTGGGGATGTGATTGGGGATACCATGAAAACGGTGTTTATTGGGAAGAATGTTATTGTGCTGAAGAAAGCTGCAATCACTCAACTGTTCCTTCTTCATTATTCAATCAAATATTTATTTTGTTCTTAACATTGAAGCTTGTTGCAGAACTTTTTTAATTAATTGATTGAACAATTTTTTGATTATTCCTAATCGAATTGAAAATCGAATTTAAAAACTAAGTTTCTTAACGACAAAAGTTTGTGATATTTCATTTGAACAAACTAGCAAATTAAAGTTTGGTTGATGGGAAATTATTTTAATAATAATAGCTTATTGTCTAGATTTTTCAAAATTTTAGCAGTTTTTTTATTGTTATCTGACATTATTTTTACAATTATCTTGTTTATAATTATTCAAACTCAAATTCACAACTTTTTTTTTTTGATTGGAATAAGAGTCAATTATTATGACGAAAACAACGATCAAATAAAATTGCTCAATGGTATTTAGTTTTTAAAAATTTATTACTAAATTTATAATTGTTTTTAGTAATTTTTTCTAGAATAGCTTTAGAAGAATTAATAATTTGCTTTCTGTTAGAAATTCTTGGTTTTTTTGCATCACTCTTAGAACAAATATATTTTATTTTAATGTTTGCTTCAGCTTATTTCATCATCAGCATTCGAACAACTTTAAATTTAGCTTTTGATGATAACACAAAGATCGTATTTTTGGTTTTTTATTCACTTAAAATAATAACGGCGCTAGTTTCATTATCTTTTGTGCTGTCGATCAATAAAAAACAAACTGTCCATGCGATAGAAATTGGATAAATACAAGTTTCACAAGGAAATTAATTTTCTTTTAAAAAATTAAAAAAAATTGGAGATACAAAAATATGATCAAGTTTGAAATGTTAAAAACATAGGCAAACATTTTCTGAATTGATTTATCTAAAGAGCTCAACATGAAAATTTTTCATTTTTTATGAATTCTAGATGAGATAAATTTGAATTTTTGCGTTTTTTTCAATTTTTTATTGATTTAAAATTTTTGAAATGAAACAGAAATAGAGATATTTAGCTGTAACATATAGAAAAAAATATGTAAACTTTTAAATTTTGTTAAAAACGATTATAACAATTTTTGAAGAGAGAACGAACCATAAATTTCAAACGATGTGTTAAAATATCGTAAACAAACATAAAATGAATATCACAATTATGATTATCAAAAATGTTTAAAAATGAAAATATTTGTAAGATGAATTGCTCTGAGTTTCTTCCTCTGGCATAGGAATATAATGTATATTTGATACTTGACTGGGTCGATCAGTATTGATTTTGTAATGTAAGAAAACAAACAAAGATTGGATAAGAAGAAACATTGTCAAAATAATATATCCAGTGCTAAAGAAATAATCTAATGTGGTGAATATTGACACTCCCAGTAAACAAAAAATGAAAGCTATCAAACTATTTCGGTTGTTTTTGATGACACCATAAAGTCCAAAAGATTGAATCAATCCGAAGAGAACCAATATCATGAAACTTTTGATGAAGAAAAAAACTAAAAAATACTTTAAATAAATATTTTACAAAAAAAAATATACCTTGTTTTGTTGAAAAATGATAATGACCTGAATTAGATTCTGCATTTTGTTCTAATTGGGCAAATAATTTGAAAAATAAGTAAACAATTAAAAACAAGGAAGCACTTGATAAACATAGAGCAATATGCTTGACTAAATGTGGCAAAAGAATTTTTTTAATTTGGCCCCGATTCATTTTGTTTTCATTCTAAAAAATAAAGTTATATTATCGAAAGTATTTGGTGGCTATTTTTTTGAATATCATTTAACAAAGATAAAAAACGATTTGAATTAATGAAGCTTCATTAAAAAACAAAAAATCATTCTTCAAAAGTTTGTGGCCATCAAATCAAAACAAGTTTGGATATTTGATAGTGGCTGTTATGGTAGTAGTTGTGACGTATAAACTCTTGCGTCAAAAAAATTGACATGAGGATAAAATAATCATTGTTCAATTGTGAAAATATTAATAATACTATTGAAAATCCTTTTGAATTAATTGTTCTTCAGAGATAATAATTTTTTTATTCAAAAATTACTAAATTTAGTTTGAATTAAAACTTTTGATCTCAATTTGTTTGACTTACATCATTAGATAACGTTTTCTTATTTATTTTTGTAAAGTTTGAGCATTAAAATTTAAAAACAAATCAAAAATTACAGATCGCTTGTCATTGATATCCAAAACAATAGTTTTTTTTTTATAGGTGATTTGGTTATTTCATGTCTTCATTTTTCAAAACGCTAGGTTTGTAAAAATGATAAATTGTTTAATTTATTAGAAAACAAAATTGTTTCATTTAAATCTGGTTATTTATTAAACATTGATAGCTTGTTTTAAATTAGATTTTTTTTCAATGTATTTAAAACATTTTTATAAATTTAAAAATAATATTAACCTTGTTTGATCAAGAATTTTAAAATATTTTTGCAAATAAAAACTATAATCTGTTCATAAAGAACGTTTAACTTTGAAAGTACAACAGTTTTAAATTTTCACAGTCAAGTCTCGCAAGCTATACAAGAATGCACTTAGTAAAAAATATTATTATTTCAATACTAAACAGGAGTTTGAAAAAATTCAAGTTTTTAAAATAAGTAAAAAAAATTGCTCAAGTTTTTAAAATGAACAAAAAAATTTTTCAAATTTTAAATCAAGTGTTTTTCATGTTGATTCTTTGAGAAACTTGACTGTAGTTGTATAGTAAAATTTAACATGTTGGTGAACATCCATCAATATTAACACTACTAAGACCAATATTTTTTTTGTAAAAATGAATGTTTGTAAAATTTTAAGTTAGAACAAAAAAGTTCAATTAAATTTATAACATTTATTTAAAAAAATAATAAATTTTTTAATCATTTAATTTTTTTTCAAATAACTAAACAAACCAGTAAAAGTGTTATTGAATTTTACGGGGTTTTAGCGCATGTTGTTTGCTTATTTATATTGCCGTTTTTTACATTCAGAATTTTACACTGTGTTTTTTTATATTTAACCAGAAGCTGTGCGAGAGTGCTCCCTTCTGTGTTCTTCAATTCATTTTGAAATTTTAATCTGGTTTTAAATACTAAATTTTAAAATTCTTATTTATTGAGAAGATTAATAATAATTAATCATGAAATTATTTTATCTTGCTTCAATTTCGAAGGTTCTATTTTGAAAAATAAAATTTATTGAATGCTTTTTCATTATTTTGAACCAAAGTTCATATGAAGGGCAATCGCATTATAATATTTTATTCAATTAATAATCCATCTTTTATTTATTTTCACTAGCGAAATTTGTCACTGGAGAAAATTTTACAAGTGAAATGTTCTTCAAGATGTCTTTCTACAATGATTCAAATGAGTCGTTTCGACAAAGAAAACTTACCGTATCAGAAATTGAATCAAAATTTGAAGATAGTTCGTGACCGGTATAATAATAATATGCTATTTGATTTTTCTAAATTTTTGTTAAATTTAGTTTGCAACGTCCTTTGACTCTTTCTGAAAAAATACTTTATTCTCATTTGGATAATGCTAAAGAACAAGACATTGAAAGAGGAAAAAGTTATCTCCGATTACGACCAGATAGAGTAGCTATGCAAGATGCTACAGCACAAATGGCAATGTTACAATTTATATCAAGTGGCCTTCCTAAAGTAGCAGTTCCTTCGACTATTCATTGCGATCATTTGATCGAAGCTCAAGTCGGTGGAGAAAAAGATTTGGAACGAGCAATAGACATTAATAAAGAAGTTTATAATTTTTTAAGTACCGCTTCTGCCAAATATGGTGTGGGATTTTGGAAGCCGGGCAGTGGAATTATTCATCAGGTAAAATACTAATATTGAATTATTTTTTTAGTTGATCTTAACAATAAGCTACCGTTAGAATAGTAGAAATAACTGTAGTTCAGTTGATTAACTTTAAACCAATGTAAAAACATCATTTAAAAGGTGTAAAATTTATCTTAGTCATTTCTATAAATTTTATGTATTATACTGATGACATTTTTTAAGATAATTTTAGAAAACTATGCTTTCCCAGGAATTTTGTTAATTGGAACTGATAGCCACACTGTTAATGGAGGTGGCCTTGGAGGTCTTTGTATTGGAGTCGGTGGAGCTGATGCAGTCGATGTTATGGCCAATATTCCTTGGGAATTGAAATGTCCTAATGTTATTGGCGTCAAACTAACGGGAAAATTAAAAGGATGGACTTCATCAAAAGATGTCATTCTCAAATTGGCAGATATTTTGACCGTTAAAGGTGGCACTGGAGCTATTGTAGAGTATTTTGGGCCTGGTGTCGATTCAATTTCTTGCACTGGCATGGGTACTATTTGCAATATGGGCGCCGAAATCGGTGCGACTACTTCAGTTTTTCCATATAACTCACGAATGCAAGATTATCTAGCATCTACTGACCGTCAGCCTATTGCTGGAGAAGCTAATAAATATTTAGATCTGTTCAAAGCAGACTCTGGTTGCAAATACGATCGAGTCATTGAAATCAATTTAGATGAATTAGAGCCTCATGTCAATGGTCCTTTTACACCTGATTTGGCTCATCCTATATCTAAATTAGGAGAAAACGCAAAAAAATTAGGATATCCTTTAGAAGTGAAAGTTGGTTTAATTGGAAGTTGTACCAACAGCAGCTATGAAGATATGAATCGTTCTGTCAGTTTGGTGAATCAAGCTTTGAAGCGTGGTCTCAAGAGCAAATCAATTTTCACTGTTACTCCTGGTTCTGAACAAATTCGAGCCACAATCGAAAGAGATGGACAAGCAAAAATACTTAGAGAATTTGGAGCGATTGTTTTAGCTAATGCTTGTGGTCCTTGTATTGGACAATGGGATCGTAAAGACATAAAAAAAGGAGAAAAAAATACAATAGTTTCTTCATACAATCGTAATTTCACAGGACGAAACGATGCCAATCCAGCAACATATGCATTTGTAACATCACCTGAAATGGTCACTGCTTTGGCTATTGGTGGTCGTTTAGATTTTAATCCTTTAACCGACGAACTCGTTGGTTCTGATGGTAAAAAATTTAAACTTGAACCACCGACTGGTGAAGAATTGCCTAGCAAAGGTTTCGACCCGGGACAAAATACTTATCAGGCTCCTCCTCAAAATTCTTCAAATATCACAGTAGATGTCGATCAAAAAAGTCAGCGTTTACAACTACTCAGACCCTTCGAAAAATGGGATGGAAAAGATCTCGAAGACATGACTGTGTTGATAAAAGTTAAAGGCAAATGTACGACTGATCACATTAGTGCTGCTGGACCATGGCTTAAATATCGGGGACATTTAGACAATATTTCCAATAATATGTTTATTGGGTACTTTTTTTGTCTGTCTAAATTGAAACTAATTTTCAAAATTTAGAGCTATTAATTTGGAAAACGATCAAGCAAACAAAATTCGAAATCAATTAACTGGTGAATGGGGGTCTGTACCCGATACTGCCCGATATTACAAATCCAAAGGCATCAGATGGGTGGCTGTAGGCGATGAAAACTACGGTGAAGGTAGTAGCAGAGAACATGCTGCTTTGGAGCCTAGACATCTGGGAGGCCGAGCTATCATTGTAAAAAGTTTTGCTAGGATTCATGGTAAAAAATGATCTTGAAAACTATTGTTACAAAATTATTTTTCATCTAGAAACAAATCTCAAAAAACAAGGCTTGCTGCCTTTAACGTTTGCGAATCCTTCTGATTATGACAAAATACAATTCACCGACAAAATTTCTTTAGTCAACTTGAAAAATTTATCTCCTGGACAAGTAATTTTTTAATATTAAGTTATTTTAATATTTAATTCAAAATAATTTTTTTTACAGCCTGTCAAGTGTGTTATCAAACATCAGAACGGAGCATCTGAAACCATTATGCTAAACCATACAATGAATGAACAGCAAATTCAGTGGTTCAAAGCTGGCAGCGCCTTAAACAGAATGGCTGAACTTAAAAAATAATTTTTATCATCTGAAAATTGCATATAAATTAAAAATGTTGAAATTAATACAATAAAGTATTTATTGTTTTCAATTTGATCAATATAAAACTTTACATATCAGTCAGATGTGAAAATGGTTTCTCTAAGTGTCTCACCAACGCTTTCATCTTTTGTTTTAAAATTCCGCCATTGACTTTGACTTGTGAATCTCTTGAATATAAACAAAGCAATATTTCTGATACATTTGTTACTAGTGCTGTTCCTTGTTCAGCTTCGATGAAAATGTGTTTTAGATTGCTGTCAGCTAAAATTGTTTGCCACAATTATTGTACGCTGTCCAGATACCACTACTAATAGCTGCGATCATTTGATTATCTTTGTCTCCGTACCCAGCATAGGCCAAAAGTCTACCATCTTTATTGAATAATCTTCAAAATCAAAAATTTGAACCATTAAAAAATTATTTTTTTTTACTTACAGAGTGGCAGTTATTCCTCCAGTATTAACTTGACTCAAAATTTTCGTTAATGTTCTTGGTTTAAGCATGATAATGGCTAAAACAACAAAAATTTTGGCGAAAAATTCCGTATTTTGTTACAAGTATGCTATGTTATAGTATTCTATAGAATAAAATATAAATTTTTTAGGATTGTTTATAAACTTGACAGCTATTTTCACCCAATAACTCCAGGTTTGAAATTTTAAACATCAAATGGTTGATAATCTCAATCCAAATTTTTTCTACTTTCACTTTAATGTAATTAAAAGTTGAAATTTAAAATTTCTTAATTATTTTTACATGTATTATTTTTTATAATCTAAAATGTTTTTTTTGAGTATATAAAATACTAAAACAAAATTCAGTTGAAGCTAGCATTTGGCGTTGCATGTTTGCAGCAGTTTTAAATTTTTTAATTCTGATTGAATTTTGTTTTTTAAATCTACATGTCTATCTAAACTGCGTAATAGCTTTAAAAATTGGAAGTTTTCAGTTATTTCTACCGAAACTAATTTTTTGGCTCAAAATGGAGGAATAAAACAATCTTTCTCATTCAAAATGTTTTCATTAATTCGTAAGATCTAGTTTAATTTTTTTGAAATTTGAAAAACTTTCTAAATTTTTCATTTTTTTCTGGTCGATTTGGTAAAAATTTCATTTCAAAAGTAAAAGCGCACAAACGACAAAATAAAAAAACCAGATTATTATTTCGAAAATTCAAGTTATTAAGTGCTAAATTTTTCTTGTGATTATTCTAGTTTTATTTATTTTTCCATACTGTGGATTTTTTTGAAATTACTAAAATTTTCAAATATCTATTAATGTTTATTATGTAAAATATTTAAAATTAGTATAACAAATATAAGACGAAATGTTTTTTTTTCAGATTATCTCCGTCTAGTTAGTTTAACTGCTTTTTCACAATTTTCTTAGATAAATAGCTGGAGTTTTTCTTTTTTTTTTTTTTTGTTTGTGTTTCTACTTAATTTGAAAGTTTCAATTTCATCATTTTATTCAAGGTACCTAAACCTTTGTTATTAATTATTATTTCAGAATTAAGACCAGTTGCAAAAATTCATTTATTTTTGAAATAATCAAAAATTGAAATTATAAGAAAAAATAGCAAAGTTCAGATAAGACTGAAAATTGTTTAAAATTTCACTGTTCCAGAAACTTAAAAATGTTGTTAATGAATATTTTTTATTTAAATGTTTATTAACACGCTCACGTCGGTGAGTACCGTCGGAAGTAGGCATTCAATTGTGCTAATAAACGCTTAAAATTAAAATAATTAAGATTTAAGGTATTTTTATTAATTCATTTTCAATTATAATTAATAAAATATCATAAACATAAGTTTTGTTCAATAAGATGAAACGCGACATAAATTTGAGCGCCGCCTCCCAGCAAAACAAATGAAAATTGATCCCGACTTAAGCGTGTTAAATAATTTTTTTTTCAAATGGTTATTTTGAATTTTTATTTTAAGAAAATTGATTTTTTGATACAGGAGATTATTTAAAGTAGATAAAGTTTTTTTAGTGAATTTTTCTTATCAAAAAAAACATATAAAGCTGAATAATTCTGATTGGGTGTCTAATACTTAGTAGAACTTTGTAGAATCTCAAGTACAGATAAATGAAGAGAAAGAATTTTTTTCAGTGATAATAACTAATTTGACCAAAATTGCTTGATTCATTTGTAACGAAAAACTAGTGGTTTTCAAATACCAACTTCTTTCACGATCATAGTGATATTTGAAATATTTTAAAGTTTTTCTCTCCTCTACAAACGCATTGTCATCTTGTTCATTTGTTTTTTTACAAAGAATCATCATAGAAATGAAGCAAATAACTATAACGAGGGTTGATACCTTAAAAATTTAGTAGGAGGGCATACGTATTTGACGTATTGCAACGCATCGATATTTATATGCCCTCGTTGTTGGCGCATCTGTGAAGAGCGCACAAGCAGCTCCCAATGAAATCCAAAAAAAGGTCTGTTATAAAACACTGGAACATTGCACAGGCACCAAGCAAACACTCTTCCACACTACTGTTCCAAAAAAAAAAAATTACATCGCAATTGTGTTATACTTGCACATCGTTGTTGCATCTTACTTTCACTTTATTCGTTTGCTGTTTCTGACTACATAAATACAACAAGAATATTCATATATAGCGATTCTGGTGTGTGTGTGTATCATATTAAACCTATAGTTTTTTTCTTGTTTTGCGGTTTTTATTGTTTGACGGTTATTCTTTGTCGTTTTCGTCGTCGTTAAATTATCGTCTTTGTTTTTATTAATATTTTTCGAATCTAAAATGTATAAAATGTTTTCGATTCTTCATTACTAATTTTTGTGAAGTTTTTTTTTTTAGATTATTTGAAATTTATGAATTTTCAACACCAAAAATTTCAATAAAAAGAAACGTGAATTCCAATGTTCTATGTTATTTTTTTCCATGATCAGGAATCAATTTCTAGAATAAATCATCGTTTCGGAGAAAATTTTTTTCAACATAAAGTAAGTCAAATAAAATTTTAGATTATTTTGAGTTGATTACAATTGATTTTCTTTAGAATCGTTAAAATTCATGAAAGTTTTGAGGATGATTTCATCAATAAGTTTATTAATTGAATATTAATTTTAACAAAGAGTTCAATGACAAAATGAATCAGCATGAAAGTAACCGCTTAACACTTTAAAATATCCGATTATACGATCTAGAAAATTACTAGTAGATTAATTCTAAAGTTTTTGTTTGATTTGTGAAATTAAACTTAAAGTTTCAATGATCGAAGAAAGTTGAAGCTTTTGAAAATGAATTTTAAAAGAAGATTATTTAAAAAACATCATGTTTTTATCTAAACAATGATATACAAAAAAATTCAATTTTTTTTACTAAAATTGAAAAAAAACTTTGAAAACATATATTTTTTAAATGAGAAAATAACTTGTTTGAAAGAAAAATAAGTAAAGTCCATTTTTTTTATATAAACCGTTTCACCGTTTGTTCATTCATGTGAAAAACAGTAGTTGAGTCAACTGAAGTCATTGTCTTTCCTAAACATTTACCTCAGCCCATACACAACAATACATCGCATTTTAATTAGCTGAAGTTTGCACAAAAATGGTTTACTGTTTTACATGCCAAAAAAAACCCGCTATGTTACCTGTGTTCCCCTTGAAAAAAAAATTGAGCCTAGTTAGTCATCATCATTCTTAACGGTTTATTCCATTTTCCAGGCACACATCGCATTCAAACAAACATACACATAAGAACACTGTAATTTACCAATTTGATAGACTAAAACAATATTAAATTGTTTGATGGTAAAATACTGAAAACAAAAAACTCAAATAATAGGTGAATCTAGCTCGATCGGTCTTGACGGCTATTATTTTTTTTTTTTTTACTTTTACAATACTTGTTTTTTTAGAATGACAAGAAAAAAACAATGTTGACGAATTTATTTCTATGTTGTTCTATGTCTATCGTTTGTTGCTGTTGTTTATTTCCCTTGAAAGAATTTATTTAATTGAACAGTTATTAATGAAGTTTGCGTGAAAAACGTCTAACGCTTTTGTTTTGCTATTCTGGTCAATAGTTGCTAGCTAAAGGTGGTTCATGCACGTGCCGAATCGAAATGCACCCGTCAGCACGTCATTTTTTTTTTTTCAAATTCACAGATATAACAACAAGCAAACGAAAAAAAAGGCAGAATATCAAATTCAAATATTGAATTCATCATGAATTTTTTCTTCTCAAGTGAAAAGATCAGTGAAACGTATCGAGAATGATTCGCTCACACACACCGACATGTCATTTTATTCAGTTAACTGTTCGTTGTTGTTTTTTTTTATATCAAATTTATTATTATTTTATCATTTTGGAATTTCATTTGCAATGACGGCTGCTGTGATATTTCCATAAAATAAATTTTATACCACACTAAGATTGAATGAATTTATATTTTTTAGTATGTACATCATGTCTATTAGTTTTTAATCTTTTTTTACCTGATAGTTTTATGATCAAAACATTTAAGCTTAAAAAAAAATTTTTAGTTTTTTTTTTTAAATAAAACAAAATGAAAAATTGATGCTAAATTCGGAAAAAAAATTAATAAAGTTTTATTTTTTTTTTTTAGAGTCAAACGATTTAAGGAAGTAAGGGGAAAAATGTCGGTTACAACCGATTCTAACCGATATCAACCACCAACTATATCTAAATGGTGTGAACCGACTAAAGACTCCTTATTAAGAATGGTTTCAGCAACAACAAACAACAAAAATGAAAACAAATTAGACAGCAAAAATTTAATGCTGTTGAACGATGACGATGGTCTGACTAGTTTGAGTTGGTTACAAAATCTCAATATGTGCATGACTCGTTTTGGTGCTCCAACACCACCTACGCCACCCGCAAGTCCAGTTTGTTTCAATTTCAATTATTTAGTTTGTAATTCTCCTGAAAAAAAAATTACAATCTCAACCACCGATACCAAACAAGAGTTGATGAAAATGAATAACGCTGTTTCTATTGCTGCTAGCTTAAATCATGATCCGGATACAAACACAAGTATTAAACAAAAAAATAACGAATCAAGTTTGTTATCCGAAACTATGAAAGTGGCTGACTATAGAAAGAATGGCATCCGATTTAAAAAAAATGAAACTTGTAAGAAAAAAACAGTCAACTATCAAAAAATTTCTACTTCTAATAAACCAACTGAAATAAAAAAAAAAGAAATCAATAATCAAGAAATAATCATCAGTAATAATAATGATAATAATAAAAACAGCAGCAACAACAATAATAATGATAACGACAGTAGTAAAAACGATTTTGATCAGAAAATTATCATAGAGGACATTTCACTTCATCATCATCAAAACCATTTCAATCGAAAACAATTCCAACAGCAGCCATTGTCCAACACACAAATGCTACTAGAAAATTTAGAGTTTCAAGAATCGGTCGACTACAAATCGAACAGCATCATGAAACCACCCTATTCGTATGCCACTTTGATTTGCATGGCGATGAGAGCAAGCAAAAACAAAATGACTCTCAGTTCAATTTATAAATGGATCAAAGAAAACTTTCTTTACTATCGTAATGCGGATCCTAGCTGGCAGGTAAAATTATATGATTTTCAATTTTTTTTTTCGCTATTATTATTTTTTTTTGAATTTCGCTATTTCATTTTCAAATGAAAAAAAAAAAAATTTTATTTCTATCATTTATAAATGAAATTTTTATTTGATGAACACACACACACACACAAACAGTCGCAAAATGAATCCATCAAACCTAGCCCAAACGAAAAAAAAAAAAACAGATCGATATCGAATATGACAACCTTTTATTTCAATGCTTGATTCTGGTTGTTTTTGGTTTCTTAGCAACCTTTAGAGAACGAGAAACTGAAGAAAAAAAAAACTGAAATCAGAAGAAAATAAAGTAGAATTGTAAACAGGCGTGCGTTACCTTCGCAACTACACTGTCATAAAAAGGGATTTTTATGTTCATTTATTGTTAGATCATGATGGAAAACCACCTCCTTCTCCCTCGAACAATTATTAGCAGCCAATGCGAAACTGCGTTAGTTCGCTAACGTACAGCCCTTTCATCGCGGTTCATTTAAGGCAACTATTGTATCTAAATAATAACGTGACTTTTTTTTTCTGAAACTTTTCAAAATCTTCCTGTTTCATTTTTCAAAGGATTCAAATTGCGAATAATGGTCGAAAAGGATTGTTTTTTTTTCTCTGTGAATCCTCAATTGAAATGAAATTTTTTAGAAAAAAAAGTAGTTAGAAGTGAAACAATTAAAATTTGCAATTAACGACCCCATTCACTTTGGCTTTCGGTTCTGCAATAGTCTTGCTAAAAGGTGCCCAATATAAGTTATCAAATTTTTACTTGACTGAAACCTAGGAAAGGATGCACAAAGTCATTTAAAAATTTGTCAGAATTAATCGGTTAATTGAAAAACTATTTAACATCCGTGCAATATATTATTCAAAGCAATCAAACGAATCATTAAAATGCAAAGTTTTTATAATTCTATTATTATCGGGTCGTTTTTTAATAATTTAACTATGAACTGAGAAATATAATTGACCTTGTGTCTCACTGGCTCATTTTGACTGTGACTTTTTATGAATTAGTCTCTAAATAGGCTAGTCAAATTTGACTAGTTTCTTATTAACGTTGTCGCGCCATTTTTTCATCAAAATTAGATTTTGCATGAAAACTTTGATTACCAGAAAGAACTACTACTCACAATTTTTCCAATAATTTATTTTGGAGATAGAATTCGATTCGTCACAATTTGTCGTTAAACAAATGCTTCATAAAAATTCCTCGTAACCGAGACGAACCAGGGAAAGGTGGATTTTGGAAGCTCGATCCAATTTATGCGGATAGTCTGGTAGATGGAGTGTTCAAAAAAAAACGTCTCAACTCTAAAACATATCAAACACATGACAGTTTAAACAACAAAAAACAAATGAGAAAAAAAGTATAGTTATTAAATTATTTTAAACAAAATAACACCATAATTCTACAAATATGTTTAGCTTCGAAAAAAAACTCAATCTCTCAGTGATATCCATCATGATATTTCGGGTTCGGGAAAATTCCAACAAGAAACGCCACCTAGCTCTGCCGAATCTCATCAATATTACAATAAAGAGGTTTTTTTTTTTCATAAAACTCTTATTTAGAAAAAACTTTTTTAACTAGAAAAATGTTGATACAAATGAACTCCGAGTTGCGTTAAATAGTATTGATGTTGATTGTGCATACGCGTATACCATTTCTTCGGCCAATTTAAGTAATGCAATACTAGAATGTAGTCAAGGAAATTTAGTGCAAGGATTTGTCAACGAAGTTTGTTTTGAACCGGACACTGGACATGAATGTGCTGTTGAACCAGATGGAAATGATCTTTGTTGGAATGCCATTCTAAGTGATACTGATCTGAGCGATTTAGTTGATCCGATTACTTATACTGATTCAGTTGCACAAATCATTCATCCTATTGAAAACAAATCGAATAATATAAAATGTGAAGATGCTACTCACCTTAAGGCAGTGAAAACTCACAATTTGGACATTGTTTCTGATTCTTCAAATCTTCTAAATGAAAATTCACTTTTTTATCATTCGGAACCTAGCTTGACATTCAATAATTCGACTAATACTAACGTGATAGCAGCAACTTCCAATGTTGTGACTTGTATCAATGATGATAACATGGTAAATCATTGGAATCAATGGGCACAGTACACGTCTTCGACATCAAATGATTTATCCATGCAGCTCGAATGCTCTAGCCAAAATGCCGAAATCATATTACGTCAATTAGAACAAGAGTCTGATCAAATTTTGGTTAATGAAAACAATAGTATTTCTTATTTGACTTCAATAGAATCAAGCAAAGACCAATCAAACTCAAAAATGGAGTTTGTTAATGAGCAAAACGATGAAAGGTTGGATCCTTCTCCTTCTCACAGCTCAACTAACTTTGACTCAAATTCTATCCAAGTTTGGGAATGTAAAACAGCACTAGATTCGGCTGCATTGGATTTCGATACATTCAGCAACATTGACCAAATAAGCCATTTTTAATCTCGAAACCAAAATTTTATATCTCGAAAATCTCGTTAATATCAGTCCAGCTTGAAAAATCTTTCAATTATTGATTTAAGCTATATCTTAGTATCATTAATTCAAATCATTGATGAAATATGTTAACGTTTAAAATCTACTCAATAGCATCATACTTATTGTTTTAAAAAATTTCATTGAATTATGTTTTGAATAATACATATTATACATATTTGAAAAAAACTGTTTCTAGTAATAATGTATAGATAATAATGCCTGAAAAACAATAAAATAATTTTTACATATTGATATTAAAAAGTATATTTCAAGTAGAATCTTCCATCTTCCAGGGGACTTTCGACCAACATAATGTAAAGGAGTCATTCATCCAGTTTAAGGCTTTTTTATACAAGTCAAAGTTTTCATTCAATAAGCTCATTCAAATTGAAAATCCTGTGTAAATGACAGAGACTGCACTGACCGTGGTCGGTGGTTTGTACTCTATAAATGCTGTCGTCAGGCAGAGGGTTATTAAACATACACCAAGCACAAATTCCCAAGGTCCATTGTTTTCTTCTCTCTCAATTAATCTTATCATTAAGACGGCTATTGAAGCAGATTGTCCGGTTTTTACTCTCAATTTTTCAAGAAATGCAAGCATCTCACTTTGTTTGCTTGGTTTGAAAATCTCCGGCACTCCTTTCGGCATTTTCGTTGAAATCTTTGTATTTGACAAAAAAAATTTAAGCTTTACTTGATTTCAACAAACTTAAGAAAGACCAAAACTAATAGATACACTGAATTCGACTCAAAAAAAAATCGTTTCCAAAAACGAAAAGGCACATTAGGTCTATTGTGAAAAAAAGATTTATCCTATTTTCTAGCTTTTTCCAGCAAATTTGCTTACTTTAATTTGTATTCTGAAGTAAAAGATTGCTGCATCACGAAATTAATATAGTAAAAATAATATTATAGCTTATCCATCTCACCATGCACACATTAACTCAATTTCCAACTGCAAACTTTGCACGAGTAAAGCCAAAAAATAAAATTAATGATTTTTTTTTGTACAGAAATTTTTCTTTAAAAAAAATTGAATTTTTTTTTTATTGAATATAAACGTTTTATAGAACTAAAATGTATAAAATTTTTAAGTTAAAACATGAAAAAATTTACCTCATGCTCTTGCTAATAAGCCGGATTCATGCGTATACTTCTAGGTCATATGAAATGCTCAATTTACTGAAATCTCAGGTTTGATTTTAGATATCTTCAATATTTAACTTTGATCGTCTATTCTTTTCGCATTGAAAAGGGGCACTATTTTAAATGTTCCTCCGTTTTATCCAGCAAAATAAGTCAATAGGAAGGACAATCAGAAAAAAATACATTTGAAAGCCAGTTGGCAGATATCAATACGAGAAAAATAATCAAAGTGAAATATCAAGCCTAAAACTTGAGGTTTCAGAAAAGCGGACATTCAAACTTTATGATCTAGTTTTTTGCTTTACCATATGCATATAGTAATTTTGTGGGCGTTTTTCTGAAAAAAATTTTC
The DNA here is from genome assembly GCA_034190945.1 of Octodonta nipae. Classification (NCBI taxonomy): domain Eukaryota; kingdom Metazoa; phylum Arthropoda; class Insecta; order Coleoptera; family Chrysomelidae; genus Octodonta; species Octodonta nipae. Next base: position 63,700 of record JAVLUE010000075.1, on the reverse strand, counting down.
TTATGCATATGACAGTTACGGTTTTTTGCTTTTTTAATATACAATTTATTTCTGAGAGTTTATAAACCAAAAATAATAAGATGAAGAAGAAACGAAAACTTTGATAGAATTTGAAGTTCTAGAAAACTATTCTGAACTGTTGATTTATTTAATACCAAATCAAATAAAGAATTTAATTGTTTCAATTGATAAAAATGAAAATTAAAAAAAAAAATTGTTTTTATGTACAAGCCGTGTATGAGCCGAGCCTCTCTTTTCAACTTTTTCCCTTAGATAAGCGGCTTTTCAGCAAGAAATTAAAATGATTAAATTTTTAATGTGTTGAAAACACATTTTAAACTAATCAAAACAAAAATTTTCAAATCTATATCATAAATTCATAAAAAAAATTTTTTGTCAAGGTGATGAAGGTTAATTTAGAAACTGTTAAATTTTTGTTTTTAAAAAAAGACACTTGATGGCATTGCATGTTTTTATTTTATCGATAAGTCGCTCATCACACACATTTTTAAAGCGCCAATTTGATATTTGCTACTGTGCTATGTGTGTGCCAGCTTAACAATAAAACGCGCCAATTTTTTCGATTCAGCCTCATTTATGTTTTTCTTAGTGAATCGTGTTCTATTGTTTTTAAATTGAAAAAAAAATGCCAATCAAAAATTCTTCAAAAATAAATAAATTGAAAAGAGCTTCAGAAAATGTTCCGTCTTTATATGAAGCATCTAAAAACTATCTTAGCGTTTCTTATAATGATAGCTTGATTGGAAGAGATGAAGAATATGGTCAAATTTATAAAATTATCAAAAACTCGTTGGAAATATCGGTTTCATCAGCGCTATATATTTCTGGACCTGCAGGAACGGGAAAAACGCTAACAGTCAACACAGTTGTCGATGATCTCAAACATGATTATAAATTTACATTTATCAATTTGAATTGTATGTCAGTCCAAAATTCAATTGACTTTTTAAACAAGTTTATAAAAGTTCTGGATCCAAAACAATTTCAAAAAAAAACTTTCCATGACGAATCAGAAGTTTTCACCGAAATCAAAAGCATTTTAACTCAGTCTAAGAAAATGGTTTTGTTTATGTTGGACGAAATCGATCAATTGAAAGCGAAAAACTATGAATTTCTAAATAGTATTTTTAAATTGCCTCGAACCATACCAAACAAAATTGTTTTGATTGGAATAGCGAATGCTCTTGATTTAACGACTAAACTGTTTCGATCAAAAGATTCAAAAACACATATTCAGGAGATTCGTTTTTTACCTTATCAAAAAGATCAAATTGTTCACATTATAGAAAATCGTTTAAAACTTGCCACGAGTGAAGAAAATATAATAGACAAGAGTGCTATTGAATTTTGTGCAAGAAAAATTGCTTCTTGTAGTGGTGATATTCGAAAAGCTTTGGATGTTTGTCGTAGAGCGATAGAACTTGTGGAAAATCATAGTCAATCTTTAAACATCAAGTCAAGTCCTTTGAAATTAAGACAATATCAAAGTTCAGTTGTTTCTACCCAAGTAAATATCAATCTAATGATGAATGTTCTGAATAAAGTTTACGGAACATCTATTGAAAAAATTGAGCACGAAACCAAAGTATTTTTGCCTGCTGATCAACAAGTAATTATTTGTACTCTTTTGATTTTACTAAAAACAAAATCAACTCATGAAGTGACATTGCATGAATGTCGACAACTTTTAAACAAAATATGCCAAAAGAACGCAATATCATCAGAAGGAAAATCTGACTGCGACATATTAAACATGTGCCAGTTTTTAGCGGATTATGGTTACGTCATGGTCAACAAAAAAGATTCAACTGCTAAAGTTTCCAATAGCCCTTTCAAGCGAACACCAAAAAAAAATCCCACTGTTCATCTTAGTTTACTGATCGATCCATATGAAGCGGAACAGTTATTGAGTTCGTTTCACAAGTCGATTGTGATGAATTTTGAATCTTATTTTTGATTAGGTTTTTTTAAATGACTAAAATTTTAAGTATACTTAGTTTGCTATAGCATAAAATGTTGAAATAGTTTCATTTTGACGAATTTTTTGTTAAAACAAGTACACTTGTGCTTCAATACAGTTTTTAAAATAAAAATCATTTGATGCTTTTTAAATTTTAAAAAATGAAATACGATTTGTTGATTCTTGGTGCCACAGGTTTTACCGGACAATTTGTGGTAGAAAAATTAGTAAAAACTATTGAGAAAAACAATTTACCAATTAAATGGGCTATTGCATGTCGAGATGTGAATAAAGGACGTCAAGAATTGAAGAAAATAAGTGCTTTATGTCGAATAAATCTAGATCATATTCCTGCTTTAAAAGCAGATGTTCAGAATATCAAATCAATGAATGATGTTTTCAAAAAAAGCACTTTGGTGGTTAATTGTGTTGGTCCTTTCAGTTTTCTAGGAGAGAATGTAGTTCAATCGTGTTTAGATTCAGGTATTTATTGGAACTTTCATTATTCACCTAAAGTTTTGGTTTTAGAAGCTAATATGATAGACTTAAGCGGAGAACCTTTATACCTTGAAAAAATGCAGTTTAAGTACAATAAAAAGGCACAAGAAAAAAAACTATGTATTGTAGGTTCATGCGGATTTGATTCAGTTCCTGCCGATTTAGGAACACAATATTTAAAACGTGAATTTAATGGTCGACTTAATCAAGTTGAACACATAATTCAAATTGAAAATCATACTAATAATTTTAATTATGCTACATGGCAATCATTAATTGAAGGGTATAAAAATCGCCATTATCTTACAACTTTAAGAAAAAATATATTTCAAGATTATAAAAAAATTGATTGGCCCGTGAAATTGAGTAAGTTCTGAATTTATCGAATTAGCTATTTTATTTTCAAGCCAGAAAATTATCTATCGCAAATGTAATTTTTAGATCGTAAACTATTGATCAAAAATCGATTCGGATATTGTGTACCTTTTCCAGGAAGTGATAGGTCTGTTGTATCTAGAACTCAGATGCATCGATACACATATTTGAACGAACTTCCTACTCAATTTGAAGCATACTTCCAAGTAGAAAACTTGTTTGAATTGTTTAAATTGGCCATGCTTAATTTCAACCTTGAAGTTTTCTCCAAGTTCGAATGGGGAGAACGTGCTCTTCTAAATATTCTCGTTTTTTTTCTTTTGGAATGTTTATTGAAAAAATAAAACCGCGTCGAGAAGAACTTGAACAAAACAAATTTAAAATGACTCTTGTAGGAAGAGGATGGCCTCATAACGAAATAAATTTAAATAAAAATAATATGTCTTTATGCAGCGCTGTCATTTTATCAGGAGGTGATGTTGGTTATATTGATACATCAGTCATCACTATTAACACAGCACTAGCGTTGCTAGAAAAATCAAGAATAAATCATCAAAATTTGGAGTACTAAGTCCTGGGATGGCTCTCGAACCAAATGAGATCATTCCAAATCTAAAAAATGATGGAATAAAAATTGAGTTCTTTCCCAATTATAAAAGTGATTCGTAGTTATTTGAAAAAAATTTAAGAATATTTTTTTTATAAAAAACGTGAAAAAAGTTTTTTTATTTAAAATTTTTTTGAAAAATGATAAAATGTTAAAATAAATTTCTTAAATAAAAAAATGACATCAAATAAATGACTTGTCGGGCGACTTAAATGCAGAATAAGTTTGAATATTCAACTCGTGACTTATTTGAGGCTTTCGATTTCTTGCGATATATTTACAAAATCAAGAAAATTCCTTCAATCACATGGCAAACGGGTTGTTTGGTTGTTGTGATTTTGATGAGGATGATGTCGAATTTTGCGATGTAAATCCCCATACATTGTTTTGGACAGGATTAAAATTGTTTACCTGCGAATTTGTCGGAGGAGTATTAAACAATGAATTCAATGCAGCACTACTAGAATAGTTGGTCATCGGCTGACCAAGATTTTGTTGACTTGATTGAGCTCGTAATTCATTGATAGTAGGTTGTGAAGGTTTGTTTGTTTGAAAAGGATTATTCACTGGGGTTACGACAGAAGCAAAAGGATTGTTACTAGGGGAAGCTGTTAAAAAAAACAATCATTTTTAGTCAAATAAAACTTTTTTCAAGAATTATAATAGCAAAACTTACCAGCTTGATTTTTGTTGCTTGAGACTAATGCATCTAAATTAACAAGACTTGAATTGGGACCAAGAAAACTTTCAGGTGTTAGACGCATCGAATTACTTGATTTAGTTTGCTCATAAAAACCTAATTTAAAAATAAATTGATTAATAACTTGGTAAGTTTATCGAAATACCTATATCTTTATTTTTTGAATCAGGGAAGCTTGAATCCCAAGGATCATTTTTGAAATCAGTGTTAGAAGCATCATTTTCAGCCCATGGATCATTATTTTGAGAAGGCGAATTCCAAGAACTTGGAAAATTAGAGCTATCAGATGGTTGATCAAAGTTTGATAATGTTGGTGAAGTCCAAGGATCATTGCTAGAAAGCTTATTTTTCAAAGGTGGTGGCAACAAAGTAGAATCCCATGATTCAGCAGTTTCAGTCTGATTGTTTTTGGTCATGTTTGAAGTAGATGGAAGCGGAGAACTCAAACTCAAAAGCTCATCTACCGCAGAACGAGAACCTAGCTTTTTTTGAGAATTTTTTTCACTTTCTTCCAAAGCCAACTTCAAACGAATGTCGTCATTCTTACGTAATCGTTCTTCTTGCTCTGCTTCTTCTTTACTCATGGCCAGAGCCAGTTGAAGCTGAAGCTCTTCTTCACCAACCGTTTGTGGACGAGCATTTTCTAGTTCTACATTTAGTGAACGTGAAGAGTTTTCACTTGGAGAAGACAGTGTTTCATGGTAACTAGTTGAAGCTTTCAAAGCATCATTACCATCGGCACTAGTACCCATGTAGGATACAGACTGAGAAAAACGTTCTTTGGCCTTCAAGGCACGTGCACGTTCAATTTTCAATTTTTCTTCATCTTTCAATAGATTAACCAGAAGCTTTGACTTTTCTCTAATACTCAACCCTTGATCTTTGTTATCCTCAAAATGTTGAAAATCTCTCAAAGTTTGAATTGCGAACAAATTGTCGCGGCACTGTTGAGCGACTTTTTCAGAACCAGTTTTGATCAAATATTCAAGAAGCACGAGAGCTTTATAAACGTGTCGCCAATTTTTTCCGTGATCGTTAAGTCTTTTCCAGATAATTTGCATGATTTCTGAAAAAGCTACAACATTGTAAGTTAAATCTGCAATTTCACCCATTAAAGTGCTAGAAGGCCCCCATGGTTCGTTTGAGGTCGCTTTACGGACCTTCACTTGAGCGTCGGAATAATTTTTAACGACGTTAATCACATTCCTTCGTATTTCTTGGACGTTAATCATTTTAGTTTATAAACGAAAAAAAACTTATAATAGGATACACACTATTTTATGCAAAACAACAAAAGTTCATTCAATTTAGTTTTTATAAACTTGATATAACATACCATACAATCAATGAAACTGAAAGAGTTTCAATAATAATGATACTCAAACTAACAAAGAAAGACTTTAGATTGAAAACAGGTAGATATAATTTTTTTTTGATGATTCTTCTATGGATAATTGCAGTGTTTGTATGATTTTAAGACTTGATTTTTGTTAGGTTTTTTAGTTTTTTTTTATAAACTAAAAGATTAATATTCTGATAATGAATGCCGTTGCTGCGTATATGAACTTTGGATTTAATAAAAAAAAATTAGATAAAAAACGTCGTCATCTAAAATGACAATATTACACACAGCTAAAGTTTATGATTCAGTGTTTATTAACAAAATAGATTGCAAGCCGTTTTTTTTTGTTGTTGAAGTTGACGAGTAGTTAAAAGTTGAAAGGAAAACTGGTATTCATCAGCCGATACAAAAAAAAAACAGAGAGAGAGAGAGAGAGAGAGAGAGAAAGAAGCATAGAAAAAATGAATGACGGTGTGTGCTCAGTAGCAGCATAGAGCAGAGATAGTAACAAGAAACTGTTTTTATTTTTTTTATTCAAGTAATAAATTTCATTTTGGCATTTGATATATATGATATTGAATTAAAAAAGATAAAATTGAACACATTACTGACGAAATGGAAAAAGAAACTTTTTTTTGGTTTTTAATGACAATGTTTTTTTTTCAAAGCAGTGGTAATCGTGGCAGGGCAGGATCTTTTTTTTTTTTTTTTTTGATGACGAGATATGAAATTTTTTGAGTTCAAGCAAAAAAGTTAATCATCAAGTCCTAGCAATCCTATTTTTCTAAATAATCGTAGCTCGATTGTATCAAGTCTGTGTACGTTTGTTGTTTGGCGTCAATGAAGGCCATTTTTTCTCTATAAAAAAGTATACTTTTCTTATTTATTTGATGATTGCCAAGTTAGAAGTTAATACGCGTAATAGTGTTGGGAATCCTTGTTATGAGCTAGTTTGAAATAAAATACACAAAAAGATTTTAAAATTTGTTTATTTTAATTTAATAGTATTGAAAAAATTTAATTTGGTATCAATAGAATTTTTGAACAATTTCATTTATGAATGAACTGAGAAAAAATTTGTAATTTTTTAGAATAAAAAATACTTTTCATCGTATCAACGAGTCAATTGAGATTTTCATTTTTCTAAATTCAAAAAGAAGTCATATGATGGTCATGTGATAAGAGTATTCCATGTGGAGTGTTAAAGTCCTAAGAAAACTGTTTATTATTTGAGAATAATGAATTTAAAAGAATTTAGAATTAACAAAACAATGAGCTTAGTCAGACACTACTGCAACATCAAGTGTGTTCACGCGGCTTTTTTTTAAATTGCCTTTTCTAGTCCCTTCAAATAGGACATTAGTCATTTCTCAACATGGAATATTACTTGGTATATCAAACGACTATAATTACAAATCTAAATTTACGACTGTCTACTGTAATTTTACTGTATTTTAAATAAATTTGTTGATAAATAAAGTTTACTCCACTAATACTTGAACAAATTGTTTTTTTTTTCTTATATTTCATTAATCATTAAGCAATGGGCATTGAGAGTATAAAGTTTACAGTTTTAGTGTTATCAGGCAAAGGAGGTGTAGGAAAAAGCACGGTGTCTTGTCAAATGGCTCTGTCTTTCCAAGAATTGGGATTCAAGGTGAATTGAGTAAAATTTTCGAAAAACAAAACTTATTCTTTATTTTAAGGTTGGATTATTAGACATTGATATATGCGGTCCTAGTATACCAAAAATGCTGGGTCTTACCGGCAAAAACATTTCTCAGGGCGAAAACGGGTGAATAGACCATACTAATTTTAAAATTATCAAATAGTTGAAAATATGATTTAATGTTATAGATGGATACCGATTGAATATAAAAAGAATAATAAACAAAATCTCTATGTAATTTCTATTGGATTTTTACTCAATAATCAAGATTCTGCTATTATTTGGCGAGGGCCCAGAAAAAATGCAATGATAAAACAGTTTTTGACAGATGTCGATTGGGGAACACTTGATTATCTTTTGATTGATACTCCCCCTGGAACTTCTGACGAACATATCAGCATAGTTGAAACATTAAAAGAACTTCAAAACTCAGTTGGGGCTATTCTAGTTACAACTCCTCAAGTAATTTTAAATGTCATTTTTAATTTTAAATTCATTTTTGAATAAGTTAATATCAATAGGAGATGTTCGAAGAGAAATAACATTTTGTAACAAAGGAAAAATCAACATTTTGGGAATTGTAGAAAATATGAGCGGATATGTTTGTAAAAATTGCTCGGTGAGACTTCAAATTTATAATTTACCAGATTAATTTTTTTCATAAGGAATGTATCAACATATTTTCTTCTGGAGGTGGACGATCACTAGCAGAATACGCTAATGTAGATTTCTTAGTTTCAATATCGATTGAACCAAAATTGGCCAGATGCTGTGACTTGGGAATAAATTTTATTGAAGAGTATAAAAATTCTGATGCGTTTAATCAAATAGAAACTCTTTGCAAAAAAATTTGTCAAAAGTCATCAAACTCTAATAGTGATTTTGAATGGAAAAACAATAAATAAAATCAATCTATTTAACACATTTTTGACACTAAAATTTTAGGCACAAATTTACTATTTACCAGAGTTTTAGGAATAATTTGAATTAACCCTCAAAAATCGAATAATAAATAAACCCAATAAAGCTAATGAAGCAACGCCTATAGTTGCTTGAAGAATAGAAACTCGATCCTGAGGAAGACATCGTTGAATCAGACTATTGGAAAAAAATTTAGTTTAAAAAAAAAGATTATAATATACTTCATGTTTTGAGCCATCCACGAATTTGATGGTTTCATGAGTAGTAAGTGGACAAGTCGATTTAAGTTTGGGTAAGCAGCCATTGTAGCCAACTTTTCGTAAACTTCATTATTTTCTCTCAATGATTCATTAACTAAATTTGAAGAGAAATTATGTACCGGAGTCAGTTTATATGTTAGACAGAAATCATTCGGCTGTAGTTCATAATTTTGTTTGACTGGCTGCAAGTCTTTTTTCGATGCTACTATAAGTATTGGAAGTTTTGTGTTGTGGAAATATTTCTGTCAATTTAAAGTCAAAATTATGATTTTTAAGAAAAAAATTTAAAACTCACTATATATGTTTTTGCTATACACTCAAACGAAGCATTATCTGATTGATCATACATTAGACAACATACATCGCAGAATAATTCTGGTATATCTAATGGTATGTTCACATTTAATATATCAGTTTCTTTTATCTGAAAAAAGCAAAATTCAAATAAAATCATTTCAAAAAAAGAATATTACTATGAGGTATTTTTTTTGACCATAAATCGTGATATCATTTATAACAAAATTATTATATTCGTTTTCTGAAGAAAATTTCTTAGAACTTGATGATGTATTGATAAAACGAAACATAAAAGAAGTTTTACCAGCATTTTTAGGTCCAATTAAATGACACAAAAATACATTTCTTGAAGTTTGTTTTTCACGCAAATCGATTCTTTTATCTTTAGTGACTAGAACAAAAAAAAAAAACAATTTGGCTTTATTAAAAATCTAAACACATTTATCTCACCATGTATTGCCGATAATTGACTTTTTTCTCCTGCAAAAAACATGAAACCAAATAATGCTAGATATTTAATTGTTTGTTTATAATCGATAAAAGTAGTCAAACTAAATTAAAATATAAATTAAATGTATAGCAGTTTTTTTAGAATACTTACGTCCAAATTGAAAGAAATCCTTGCAAAGTAATCCAATTTTTTTCATTGGTATGAGCTATTCGACTGAATTCTGCTTCAAACCACTTAGGGTAATCACAAGTGAGAAATAATGAGTTTATCTCTGAAGGCGATAAAGCACCATCATTGTCTTTGTCATATTTTTTAAACAAACTAGTAAAAAAACTATATCCCTTTGGCGAAAGTTCAACTGAAGAACCTTTTGAAACTTGAATGGTTGGATATAAATGTTTTTCATCTAAAACCACATTGTTGTTATAGCCGAATTTCCTCAAAACAATCCATATCAATTCATGTCTTCCTCGTTGAATGAAAAATGTCAGTAAAAATAAAAAACCTGACAAGGTAATTCCATTATCAAAAACGCCATCAGGTATGATGCTTTTCAATATATATTTCACATCATCTAAAGTTTGACTCAACAAAAAAGAATCAAAGCAGTAAGTTTGAAAGTTGTTGAGCTCTATATCGTTGAGTACACCATCATTGTCTGAATCACAAATTCTGAAAATTCGTTTCAAAGCTATTTTACAATTCTCAGATAACTAAAAAAATTAATTAAAACTAATAAAAAAAAATATTTTTTACATCTCTTTCTTCAGGATAATAAATCGGAGAAACAGGGTAAAGAACTGTTTTCTGAGCATAATAAAATATTTCAGATAAATTATCCAAGTTTTTTGCGGAACACTAATAAACTTTGTTAGTGATATTTGAAAATTTTGAATTTTTTTTCAAACCTCGACACATATTTCTATTTCTCTGAATTGATTCATCAATGGAAGAACTGTGTCTATAGTACTATAATCGACAAGATCAGATTTGTTTCCGACTGAATAATAAACAAAAAAAACTTATTTCATCATTTCACAAATTCTTCATACCCAAAATGACTGGAGTATTGTGATTTTCTCCTATAGTTTGATGGATAAATGGCAGCCAATATGATGAAATCTTTTCAAAAAATTTCAATAAACGAAAAAAAACAAGTTAAATAACCTTATCAATCGATGCTTCATTTTCAATTGAATAAATAATACAAATGACGCTTGATTTTTCTATTTCTTCTGCTAATTCTTTTTCATTTTGTTCTTGAGCTTTAAAAAAAATAAAAACTTGCACAATTATTTATATATAATAAACTTTTACCGGAAAAATCAACAATAATAGTAGGAATATTAACCGGTGTTACTTCAGCAGGTATCGTTATTTCTTCAAATTTTGGAGGAACTTCATCATCAAACTCTTCAAAAACTAAAGAATAAATCATCGAAGTTTTGCCAACTCCTCCTAAAAGTTTTTGAGCTTTAAAATAGTTAGGCAATAATAATTATAATGTTTACTTTCGCCAACAAGAAGAATCCTAACTGTTCGTTCCACTTGGTCCATATGAATTGTTTTTTCGACCAACATTAACGAGCCGTTTCAATAGCTACTTCAGATATTTTTTGAGACTTCAAAACTAAAATTGACAACCATTTCTAATATTTTTCAAATTTTAAATTTCTTCAAAAAAATATAATTGATATTGTCAACAAAAGTGTATGCTGGAACAATATTTTCACTCAAGAATTCACCAAGTTTTTGCCACTAGTTAATACAATGCAAATAGTTTTTTTCTTATATTGGCATAGCCGCAAAGTATTACAAATAATAATAAGAAAATTCAATTTTCTAAACTTTTCAAAAAAGTGATTTTTCAACTGAAATACTAAAAAAAACTTTGAATCGGAATTCTAGTTCAAAAAATAAATAGAATAACTTTTGTTTTAAATGATTTTATTTCAATTTTTAACTTCAAAATTAGCATTTTAATGTATAAAAGCGACTACCAACCGCACATACATAGGTTGGGGAATAAAGTGAGGATTCCTTATAATAAAAGTTTCTCAAATTTGATTAAATAAATGCCAACTTGTGTTTTTGTATGTTTTCTCGCCAATTGTGGTACATTTTGGGAATTTTGACTTGCATTTTCAAACTTCAATGTACACGGCAATAAAATAATTTATAATTAAGTGGCTTTTATGGGTTCTGAATATTTTATCACGGACTTTTTATCGTTGGGATATTTCGTCGCTAGGACTTTTCATCGCAAAATAATTTTTTGAAAATCTGCGCGATGAAGCGTTCAAAGCAAGAACATAGTGAAGACGACTGGATCATGTTCCAAGACAATTTTCTAGAAGATGTATCCTCCAGAGAAGAATGTCAAAAGGAAGCTGAAGTGATATCAGAGTCGTCCTCAAGATCAGACTCATCACAGTCCACCCCGAAAAAGAGAAAATTCTCTATCACCAAAGGAAACGAGATGATTTACATCCCGTATTCGTTCAAATTTTCAAACTCTGTCGGAAGAGAAGAGTTTTACAACTTTGTTCAAAAGACACTAGGAAACCATGTGCCCATAGAATTCTTCGATGATCATTTAAGAGTTAGAATTATAGGAGAACAGAAAGATGAACCTTCAAGCAAAAACTCAAGGAGCTCAAGAAAGGACTGAAGCAAACGATGAAGACAATGAAGAACTTGAGAAATTGATTGAGCGGCTGTCCAAAGGGGCGCTATTTCCCAGTCTAATTCCGAGAGCTGAATTCATCGAAGTCTCTTTACAGACAGGATACAAAATCGAGGTTGCTGCTATGCAAAAGTCGCGAGAATTTTTTTTGAAAATTTTCAAAAAATTATTTTGCGGTGAAAGTTCTAGCGATGAAATGTTTGAACGATAGAAAATCTTCTTTTTTCACCAGTCATTTTTGCTATTTTAGTATTTTGGCTCAAATGAAATTTTAAAAATATTGACTAAAAAAAGTTCATTAAAAATATGAAAAAAACTCTTATGTTCAAACTTTAAATTCCTTTATTTTAAAATTTTATTGTTTTTTTTTAAATTGTACTAATATCGAATCGCAGTTCATAAAACACAAAACGTCGAAGTTCTATAGAACATAAAAATTGGAAGTTTCAAAGTTCAGGTTCTTTAGAACATCAGAAAATCGGAAGTTTGTAAGAACTTTTCATTTTCATCAATTAGATTTTATTCTGAATTGTCGAAGATACTAAAAACTATCTATGACTTCAATAAATTCTTTCAAAAAATTCAAATTGTTATTTTGGATTCTTTATTTAAACCCTCATAATGAAAGTGAAAACGTTTTCCAAGTTCTATGGTAAAAAATGCGAATGCAGTAAAAACTCAATACTTTAAATTATTAACATTAGTTATTTTTTTGCCGCATGCGTCTTATATTTTGACCTTTGTTTAAAAAAAAACTAAAATTTTTTTTTCAATTTTTTGAAACTTTTTATCAAATTGAAAATAAATGATTAAAAATTTCAAAAAAAAAAAAATTCTAACAGTTAATTAAGCTTAGATTATCACAAAAAAATTGGTGTTAATTTGAAAAAAATGAATGTGATGAATCGATGACCTACATTTCTAAAATTCAAACTTGACTTAGATGAGAAACTTTGATGAATGCGCATGTAGATCATGAAATCATTGAATGAAAGTCTGTGTGTTCAAGTTTTTTTTTTTGTATGCACCAACGGAATTTGGAATGGACTTCAAGGCTGAAAAAAACGGTGTGTTTAAAAATCGAAATAATGCTCGCTTTAATAAAAAAAAAAAAAAATTTTGTACAAAAAAAAAGTGCTTCAATTTATTGAATTTGGAAGTAGTATATTTTAGTGAAAAATAAAAACTATTGTTTATAGTAAAAAGTGAAGCCGAATCTATTCAACTTTGTATTCATTGGCGTAAAACTCTCAATGACACACTTCACAAACAATACAAATGTGTTTGTACAAGCACAATGTGCAACAGAGTACATAAAGAAAAATCACGCGGATGTCTAGTGACCGAATTCAAGAAACAAGGGTCGGGCTTGCGCATTTATTAAACACACAAACCTTTAATCGCAATTCTTTTTCTATTTTTACTATTAATTTTATTTTTATTCTGAGGCGATTACAAACCATCTGATTTCCAAAGTTCAGAGTTTTTATTTCCTTTCTCAAATAATTTGAATTATTTCAATAAAATATCTCCAATCAATTTTTGAAATATTTCTATAATAAAATCATAAAAAACTAACATCGATAGTAAAAATATCCGTTGATTTACTAAATAGACTTTTCAAGAAAATAGCGTCAAATAATTTGACTTTCGAATTATTCTCTCAGTGAGTATTAATCAAAAATAATCGATTTTAAGATTAAAAATACTTTGATAATTACTAATCTGATTTTTTTCATTAGTATTTTAGTATTTTTTCAAATACAAATTTAGTTTTTACAGTGATTTTTGAATTTTTTAATCTATTATTATCAATATAATAGAAGAATTAGTTAATTACAGATTGAAATATTTTTAATATGACCGCAAATAAAGAAAAAATAACTTTTAGATTTTTGTCCTTAAATTCTGTTAAAACTATAGTATTCTCGTGTTGCTTGAGTTAGAAAATTTTTTTAATCATGAAAAATTATTTAATTTATGAATAAAATTTTTATAAAAATCTACACCGACTTTTTTTTTTGAAAACTTACTTCAACTTACAACATATTCAAATACTTTAGGACCCTTTCAAGATATTTTTAATATAAGAATATTTTTGAAATTTTATTGCTTGAATTGGTTCTGTGCCAATATTTCATTATTCAATATGTCACAAATGACATGCTTGGGCACGGTTTTTTTTAATGAACTTTCTTTTTTTACAGTACACCTCAAAGAAAAAAAGCAAAAGTGGCATTTTTTCTGAATTCTATTCTTAAAAATAGAAACCCATTTTATGAGCTTTTGAACAGAGTTTTTGGTTAAAACATTCTTACTTGATTCGCATTTTTTTTAATAGTTGTCGAGCATCTTATCTATGCCTTTTAAAACACATATAAATTGTTTGTGAAGTTCTTTTATATATTTGAAAACAACTTTTATAATTTTTTAATGAAATCTTAACGATTCAATTATGTATATTTTTCATTTTTTTTCATTTTTGAAAATTATTTTGAGTTTTATTAAAAATATTTGATACATTTTTTTCTATATAAAATGTTTATCAAGTTTCAAAGTTTACAATTTGTCTTAACTCTGTTTTCATTTTTAGATGAAACATTCGCTGAAATATGTCTTGAATAAATAATTAATTGTTTTTGGATACTGAAAAAAAACTTCGAATGAAAATGCATATTGAAATTCAAGTTGCAATTAACTTTTTGATTTCCTTTCTCTACAACAAATTACCTCGGCTTCGTGTGAATCAGTTTAGTGAAGAATTAGAAATAATTCTAAAGCGTCGATTTCAAGGACATTGGTATCCCGATAAACCACACAAAGGGTCAGCTTATAGATGCTTACATTGCCATCCACAGCATGATGTTTCGTTTTTCGAAGAAGCTGCCAAAAATAGCGGTCTCAATTTTAAAGATATTCAAGACAACTTGCCTTTTGGATTGAGCATTTGGATAGATCCCGATGAGGTATCTTATCGTATCAATGAAAAAAGTCAAGTCAATATTTTATATTCAAATAACTTGAGTGTATCAACTTCCACAAAAAAGCCCAATAATCATGAAGGAGGTTTGAACCCAGAAGCGGAGTGTTTCAAACCGATTAAACAATATTCGAAAGAGTGCGCCTTGATCAATCAATCACTACCAATTTTCAAAAACAATTCTATTTCGTTATCTAGCAACAAACCTGAACAATTGACTTTTACAACGGCTACTTTTGCGGCGACAAAATTTGGCTCAACGAAACCAAAAATTCAAAGTTTGAAAAAAAATCAACGAGGATCTCCAACAGAAATTCAAAACTTTCCAAAAAAAATTATCAACAAAACGGATTATAATAGTTCAAAAGAGAATTGTAATAACGCAGCAAACAAAAATGAATCAAACTTCAATGAGAATGATCGTACCAAAGGAATAAATATTCATTTGTATAAAACAAAAAACAATTCGATTGATTCTGAAAAATGGTTGAATTCAGATTTTTCTAAAGATGTTTGGCCAAAAAACAATTCTAACGTTCCGTTCAATGACACAATTAATGAAGTGATCAATGAAAATTTATTTAAAAAAAATGAAACGTGCAATTGGAAATCGGCATATATAACTTCATTGTTTGAAACACAAGAAACAAACATATCGGATAATTTTCTTCAAACAAACTCTTCATTTCAACAAAAACAACAGCTAAAAAATAATCAACAGCATATAAAATTTCAGACTGACTTTTTATGGGGAAATATTTTGAATCTCAACGATTTAATCAGCGAAAATAACAAAAATTCAATTGAATATGCATCAAAATCTGAGTTAAAAAACTTGAATCAAATAGATTCGACATTTTTTATGCCATCACCATCTTGGTCATCGAATGAATCTTCTCCATTGAATTTAATCACCTCAGAACTAGATAACTTGAGTTTAAATTCAAACAGTTCAAGCATCGGCTCTGCATCTTCTTATGCTAATTAATTATTACTGAAATGGAAAAGTTTGAATTGTTATTTTTTCTCTTTTTTTTTAGTATCGCACATCATTTTTATTATTATACTTGTTGATTTCATTCATTTTTTTATTGTTAATAATTTCAAATTTATATTATTATTATATATTTTTATATGTTTTTAATTTGATATGGTTAATTTGTTGAAAGAATTTTTATTAATTTTAATTAATATTTATCAAAATGTGTTTAGATTTGTAATTGAGTTGAAATGATAGGTAATTATTTATTTTATTTATTATTTTTTTATAAAAACGACACAAGTCGCTTTTTCATTTATTTTTAGCATAAATATTCACATTTATATTTTCATTATAACAAAATAAATTCCAAAGTTTGAAACATTTATATTGATAATTTTTTTTAACAAATTCATAATTTTTTTAATAGAAACTTGAAGTTTTTTTCAAAAACTGAAAATATTGTCATAATTATGCAAAGTAAACTTGAATATATATGATTGTTTTATTTATTTTTGTATATTCAAAAATAAAAACTTGAAAATACAATTTATTTAAATAGAATAAAAAAAATAATTAGATCCATTAACATTTCAATTTTTAAAAAGTTTATTAATTTTTAGATCATGTCATAGACAATTTTCTAATCGAGAAAAATCAATGTGAAAATTATATTTCAAAAATTATTTTTAATCATTTGAAAACCTTAGAAAAACAATTCGATAATTATTTTTTACCAAATATCAATAAAATGGCTTGGATTCAAAGCTCATGAAGAATTCGCTGAAATTTCAAGTGAATCAAAGTTGAAATTCCAGTTTTCACAAAAACCATTGTTAGAATTTTGGATTGGGGTGAAAACGGAATTTCTTGCAATTTCTAATTTAGCCTTAAATATTCTTCTTCTGTTCACTACTACTTATTTATGTGAAGCTACTTTTTCAGCTTTAGCACATATTAAATCCCAATATTGCTCATCGCTAAAAAATGTTGAAGAGGTTTTACGTCTAGCAGTGTCAAACATTCCATCAAGATTCAATTTGTTATGCAATACAAAACAAGCCCATCCTTCTCAATAAATTTTTTTTTTAATTTTTTGTTTAACTTTTAATTTGGAGTTTTTATTTTCTTTGAAACGAATTTCAAATTTAAAAATTTTCATGTGTTTATCGGTAGACTGTTACTTAATAAACCATCAAAAAATATTTATTTATCTTTCTTTTATATAAAGATGGGTCGCCAGAAAACTCGCAATCATAAAAGAGGTCGTGAGTGAAAAAAATTTAAGAAGCCCTGGTCTATAGAATTACCTTGTTTTTCAGATAATAAGCGACATTAAATTAACGAAGACCGAAATTTCTTATATAAAAAATCATATAGAAAAGATTCAAACACAAAGTTTCAAGTACGCGAAACTTTATACAAAGAAGTTTGATATATTGAAAATCATACATTGGGAAATTTTATATACGAAAAATTAAACACGGATACTCAAACGATTGAGTTTTAGTTGATTTTTCCATATATCATATTAACCCATGTATGAATTTTTGTATAATTTATTTCTATATTCAATATTTCCTGTGTATGAATTTTCGGGTATGAATCTTCTCTATGATTTTTCATATAAAAAATTTCGTAAACCCAATAAAAATAATTCAAAATAATTTTTTGTTTTTTACACCAATAGATGGCAGAACGTTTTGGTCAATTTTGAGAAGCCTGACTGTATTCTGTCTAAAATTGGCTCTTATAATTAAGAAAATAGAGTATGTACTTACTTTGTCAGCGGTATCGATACTAAGCTATCGATAGATAAACTGAATAATAATTTTTTTTTAGAATACACAAACATGCCCAAAAATTTACTGATTTGTTATACTCAGTTTTTTTTACAAACTTTATATTAATTAAATTATCTTTATTAAAACTGTTTGTGTTGTTTATTTTTTAATTTTGACTTTATTAATTTATTTAATTTATCAATTTAAAAATGTCGTTCGTTTTTCATTAGTTGTTATTCATACATACTATTATTCTTCATTTGCTACGAAGGATTCACGGATAACCATTTACCAAAATATTCTCTTAGTATGTATTTTTATTACTATACATCAGGTAAATTTCTGAATTTGTAATTTTATTATTCGTTGCGTTTTAGTTTTAGTATTTTGCTGTGAATTCCTGAGTTTTCAAAAATAAAATTGAGTAGAGTATCCTAACAGTCATTGAAAAGTTTTGTAAAATTTTCAAAAAAAATATTGACAATCAAATGCACCTACAGATTAGATACAGATACAAAAGTATTTAAGTCTGCAATATAAATTTTTTCTGCGTACTTCTGATGTTTTTCAAGAAAAAACTTATTTTGTTAAATGAGATTTTGCATAATTTTCATATTTATATTCCAAAATGCTTATAATTAATATAATTTAAAAAATGAAATGAAAGTATTTTTTTAACTCTCAATTAATTAATTTTTTTTTAATCACAATAAGGTTTTTTTCATATAATTCTGATTGTTTTAACATGAAGCTACATTATTTAGTTATTTAACAAGTTTATTGCAATAAAACACGAGTAAACAAGTTGTTTGAGTATTCAAAAGCTGTAGTGATATTAATATAGCTTTTTCCATTCTAAATTTTTTTGAAGAATAATTCTATTTTAAGATTCTAAATGTTTTGTGTGAAATTTTTCAAATCTTCTAGCAAGAAACCCTAGATGCAAAAATATTAAAGACTTTTCAATTCATTTTATGATATTAATATCATTGTTTCTTTTAAAAGTTTTACCTCTATTCTGTGTTTGAGGGATTGTTTTCTAATAAAATATTTTTGTTTTTTGAGGGTTTTATTCAAATTGAATTTGAATAATTTCTCAAAAATAGTTTTTTTATTAAAAGTATTTTTTTAATCTTATTTATTTCATTAATATTTTGCGATTTTCAAATTAGTTTGTTTCTAAATTTTTTTAATTGAAACATTTTGATTTAAATTTTATTTAGTTTTTATATAATGACAAAGTAAACTTCATAAATTTTTGTAAATTTTAAATATTTAATATAACAGAAAATAAATGAATATTCTAGCTGATCATGATTGGTGAATTTAGGTGCCAATAATTAGACTTTTTTTCATTAGCTTTACTTGCAAATAGGATAGTACCTATAGATAGTTGTCATCATCACTGCTTGGATATCCGCCAATTCATTTTGAGCTGCCAGAATGTTGCTCCTCTAAATCGGATTGCTTGTTTTTTTGAGCTTGGTGAATAACTCTCTGTATATAATTTCTTTATGATATTTAATTTAGAAAATTAGAGCAAGAATTCGAAGACAAAATGTGAAACAACTAAAAAATTCAGTCACTTCTAAACTTATTTTACAACTACTTTTTTTGCTTTATCTTAATTTCAATTTTTTTCAGTTTCAAGATGAATGGAGAAAAAATGATTGTTGATTCTAATTGTTCCTCTCAATCGTTTATCGACAATGCTTCAATAGCGAATTGTATGAACAAAAATAAAGAATCTTTAAAGCTGAAATTGATGCTTCGGCGTCCTATAAATGTTCTTGTGGATCAAGGAATATTGCCTCGTATGTGTTTTAGAATTTATTTATTAAATAAAAATTTTTTTTTAATTAGCTCCAAAATCGTCTTCTAATTTCTACGAACAAAAAGCAAAATTAGAGCGTGCTAAAACGGGAGATTATTTGAAACAAAAAATTCTACGGAGACCCGATCGCAATGAATTGGTTCAACAAAACATTCTTGAAGATTCTTATGACTCAACATACGAAGAAGAAAGAAAACTTAAACGTGCTAGATTAGCTGATGATTTGAATGAAAGGCTTTCGCAAAGACCTGGTCCTCTTGAATTGATCAAAGGAAACATTCTTCACACAGATGAAATATTTGAACAAGCTATTAAAGATGGACAAATTACTTTCAAAAAAACTTGCGAAGGGGAAATTATTAAGAATCCACCTAAACGATTCGTTTTTGAAGAAGAAAGTAGTTCGGATAGTGCTCCATCTCCATCTCAGCAGCATGCGCTCTTCAACCAGTGCAATTTTTCTAGTCACAATGTAAAAAATTTAAATATCTCTTCTTCATTTTTGGTTTCAAAAACTGAAGATTTATTGTCGATACCAAAAATTGATTCATTTCAACCTGCAAGTACTAGCTTGCTTGACAGCAATTTGTCATATATTTTAACAACACCTGCTACTAGTATTCTTCCTAATTCTTCAACTGTTTTTTATACTACTAATTCAAATTCTAATAATTTTTCAAACGAACCGAGTTCATCTTTATCAAATTCCAAAACAAACTTTAAAGCTAATAGTGAATCAATCAATACACCTGCACTACCAGCGAAGAATATTTTGACAAATAACATTCAAAAAACAAAAACAAAAAAAATCAAATCTAAAAGTCAAACAAAAGCTCGTGTAATCAAATTTCATGAATATAAAGTAATGATCATTGATTTTTCTTTAAACGAATCAATTATTTTTTTTATCGTTTAGGGACCACCGAATGTTCGCAAGCAATGTGCAGTTAATCAGTCTCATGTTGAAACATCCTATGAACTTTTATTAAAACAACAGCAATTGTTTTTGCAATGGCAATTAGAATGTCAGCAGAAAAATTTCACGCAAATGGCACAACAGGTTGTATAATTTAGTTTTTAATTCATTTTTTGATAAAAATTATTTTTGGGACAAAAATGATTTATTATTAGAACCAACCTAAAGAATCAAGTTCTCAGGCTATAAAAGGACAAAACTTTGGTAATATTTTTATGGAAAATAAAAATAATGTTCATCCAAATCAATTTAAATCGTTTTCTGGTTCAAAAGAACATGTTGAAAATAAAATTAATACGAAACAATGTTTACCAAACGTTAAAAAAATAATTTCTAAACTTGAAGATATGAAAGTTAGTGATTTAAAAGCAGAATTGAAGAAACGAAATTTACCTGTCTCTGGTGCTAAACAGCAGTTAATCGAAAGGTTAAAACCATTCTCAAATGTCCTAGTAAATAATTTCAATCTAATGGAAATGGATTCGAATAAAACTAATTCTGATTTAAACAAAACGGACATTAAATTTGCCAACCCAGAAGTTCAAAAAATCAGCACAAGTTTGAATAATCAAGCCCTTATTTTGAACAATTCAGACAAAATTGTGACCAACAATAATCAAAAAAATCAAAAACTTTCAAAAGAACAAATTCTTTTTCTCGCTAATAATGATGAAAATTATAAAATTCTTAAACTAGAAAAACCTAATTCTATTGCTATTGAGAATACAACTTTAACGATTCCGATTTCTAATACTTTTTTACCTCAATATCAAATAGTTTCATCAGCACCGTCTACAACTGAAAACAAGTTCAATTTGAATTCTTTCAATTTTGGAACAAATAATTCGATTCAAGCTCCTCTTTCAAATAATATTTTAATCAACAATGAAATGAGTTTGATGGGTACGTCTACCCCGACTTCTAACATGAACTTTTCACCAATAAATAACTTCAATGAAACTAATGTCACTTTTGTCACACCTTCGATTCAATTAAAAAATGGTTTATCGTTGAATCTAGCTCCTACATTTTTTTCAAACACTAATGATAGAATGGTTAATTTTCAGAATTCTGGACCAATGATTCATCAATTGTTGTTGTACCCTAACCAAATAAATAATATGGAAATTGCGAAAATTTTTCCAACAAAACACCAACGTTCAAACTCTTTGCCTATTGAATCATTTCATCCGTTGCAGAGGTTTTTAAAATGTTCTATTATGTGTAAGATTTAATTATATCTTTTAATTTTAGAAATACTTCTTTACCTTTATTCATCAACAATTTGCCTGTTTCGGAATCATCAATTGATAATATTTTTAAAGTTAATGAAAACACTATTTTAAATGATAAAAACAAAACAAGAAAACTGAGAAATACAAAAAAATCTGAGAAGAACAAATTTTCTGAGTTTATCGGATCAAATTCAGAAACCATTAAAAAATCAATTATTAAAAAAAAAACCAACGAAAACTTGTCAAAAACTTCAAACGACAAGAAAAAGCAGAATAAAGAAGTTTTAAATGAATGTTTATCTTTAACAGCTCTCGAAACATCTTTGAATAATTTTAATAAACCAGAAAAGATGGGAAACAATGAAAGCTCTGAATTAAATGATACTATTATCAATCAAATTCAACCTGATTCAACAACGAATTCAAACAATATTGATTTCAACTTTATGCTTGATTTCGATGAATTGGCTGATTTTGATGATTTGAATGTACCTTCTAAATCTGACATGACTGAAAATGGTAAATATATCTGTTAAACTTATTGAAAATCAATGAAAATTTTTTTTTATTAGATAATAATTGGCTTGAAGCTAGCTTTTCATCGTATGATAATAATTGTCTCTCGACAGAGAAGAAATTAGAAAATCAAATTGAGTCCTCAAGCAAAATTGATAACAACATAAATTTTGATGAGAGCACTTTCATAGAAAGTTTGGATCAATTATTTGGTGAACAACAGCCTGTTAATGACAAATCTTATTCAGATAATAACAATGGCCACGTTAAAAACCAAATCCAAATAGGGTCAAGCTCTTGTCAAAACAATAATTTTAATGAATCTAATAATAATGGTTCTATGCTTTTTCAAAATTCAAACACAACTAAATTTGAAAATAATTTTGATTCAAATCTAAAGCGATCACATTGCACAAATCAACATTACATAGGCAATGTTTTTGGAAGCTACTCAAAAAACGATTTTGTTAATAATAATCTGGTAAGTGCGGATTCATTGACGGATTATTTTTTTGAAGAAAATGATTACAAAAATTCAATGGATTTTCCGGTTTTTTGTGACAAAATTGAAAATTTTTTCACTTGAGTTCAAAAAATTATGTTTGACAGACTGGGAAACTCATGTAGAAATTGGCTTCATTCCTCTAAAATTCAAATCAAGTTTTTAACTAATTAATTAAAAAAATTATTTAGTTGGTTTATAAAATACAGAAAGTGGACCAAACAAATGTGACCATGAAAAGTTTTTGATTACATTTTTGTTAAAAAAATTTAATGATTGTTTTATTTATATTTTTATACGAAGTTAAGATAACATTATTCTAAACTGATGTATAAAAAGAATGAAGCTAAAGAATAGAATATTTTTTCTATAACTTATATTAATTGCATTTTATTTATTTTATCAGCTATTTGCATTAACGAATGTACATCCTGAAAAAATGTTATTTATTTTTTTATATGAAACGGTATTTTGTCTTATAAACCGTTTATTATATGTTGTCAATTGTAAATTTTTGCAAAGAAAAAAATAAAAGAATGTGTTACACTAATTATAAAATAATTAATGGATACTTAATTCTGAAGGGTGAAAAAAGCCTATGTTAAAAATTTATATTTATAATCATTTAAATATTATATTCCTTCGAGCAACTCTACAAATATTCAAAAACTTATGAATGATTTAAACTGAAAAGAGAATTATTATTTTTCAAAAAAATTCTATATATGTTGAGTGCAACTACATTTCATATGTGTTGCGTGCGAATTTTCTTTTTCAAGATGACAGAAAAACAGAATCCGTTCAACAAAATTGTTCCTCGAAATTTATCCAAAAATAAAATAATAATAGTTTCACTAGAAAAAATTTCACATTTTTTATTTGTTTATTACCAATAGTAATTTTATTATTATTTTTTAGTATTTTTTTAAAAGATATTTTTAATTCTATTTTTTACAGCTGAAATTTTTCTATTTAAATTTTATTAACACGTTAAACGCCATGGGGGTCACCGGTGACCAGCATCAGAAAAATATTCAAAGAAATAAACTCAAGTGAATATTGATACTGATAAATTTTTCAATGATCTCATTGTCATTAGGATAGTTTGAAGAAATCAATGCAGTATAGAAAATAAAAAGTATCAATGGATATTTTAAAATAATATTTCAAAGTTCAAAAAAAAGCATTTTGAAAAATAAATTGTTGGCAGTTAACGTGTTAAAAATAAAATTTTTTTTTACAACTTTTCGAGCTGTTACAATAAGTTAATTTATAATGATGATATGTGGTCCGTAAGAAATACAGAACACAGACAACGCTAGTTTAAACAATAAATAATACATTGTTGTATTTGAAAATAAAAAACATAAAAATATACAAAACTCAAGAGTTTTTCGTTGAATTACTTGATGGTTTAACACTTTCAATCATAGTTGAGTTATCGTTATTATTAAAGCTTCGTTCATTTATTATTTCTTTGAATTGATCATTTTGTATGATTGAAGATTTGGCAGAAGAATGCGATGAAATTATTCTATCAATCCAATAACGAATATGACCCACATTTGTATAGACTCCAGGAATTGAAGCTTGTCCACAGCCAAGTCCCCAGCTCACAAGACCCGATACTTTCCATATTCCATTAACATCACATACAAGTCCACTACCTCCATCACCTTCGCATGCATCTTTTCCTGGTTCACCACCGGCGCAAATCATGGATCGATCTAATCGAAATTGATAGCCCAATTTAGTTCGCTTCAAAAGATTTTCACAAACTCGAGAATCAAGCACAGGTAAATCAACTTTCATCAGAACACTTTGATATTCTCCTTGATGTCCAAAAGAGTTTTTACCCCATCCACTAACGAAACATCTTTGACCAGTGAACGATTCCATCTGATCAGGCAAACAAATCGGTGAAATATGAGGGTGTTGGTTAAAATCAATTTCTGTATCTATTTTCAACAGAGCAACATCATTCATCAAGTTTCTTGGAATAAAATTTGGATGAACGAAAATTTCTTCAACATTTTTTTCAACGTATGGATAAAATTCATCTTCTCGATGAACGTCCCATTCACCAAATCTGATTTTCAAATCTTGCGATTGAAATCTGAAAAAATCTTGTATTTTTAACAATTTTAAAAAATATTTCAAATACTTTTTAATACAGTGAGCAGCTGTTAAAACAAAATCAGAGTTGATTAAAGCTCCTCCGCAAACATAGAGATTGTCTGATGGTCCAATTCTCTTTAGTATAGCAACTTGCCATGGAAATTCTGCAAACTCTGCTGAACTTTGATGATAATTCAAGTTTTGCACTCTTCCATTTATTCCTATAGATTGTCTAGCTCCACATTTGCTATAAGCAATTTGAGGAGGTACCATTAACGAGGATAAAGGATCATTTTTGATAGATAAAGAAAATGAATCATCATAACTTGGAGATAGCTGACTTGGAACATTAATCAATTTTGGTGGTCTATTTGGTCGATTACCCTTATTAGTTTCTAGACCTGGTTGAAAATAGTCTTCTTGAAGAGGCCTGTATGAAGAAAGAGATTGAAAAGAAGAGATATGAGGAGAAATCAATCCGTTCACTGGAGAAGGCAATGAGGATGTAATATGATCAAAGCTTGGTTGATCTGTAGCTATCATTTGATTTGAATGAATTCTTTGGCAGCATGTTCTTAATAATCCACATCCATCGGCTACTGATTTTCCAGAAATCATTCTTCCCAAAATTTTTTCAGCAAAATCAGTCTGAAAAAGTAAATTTTGAAACCAAAAAATAATTGAAATTTTCATTAAATTTTTCAAAAAATACATACATCGTTCAAATTTAAGTTATCACCGCTTCGTTCATTTATGAGAGAATATAAATCTGTCTCGGTTTGTTCAGGCTGACGCCGCTGATACAATGAACTTAAATCTCGGTTTGGAATGCTAGAACTTTCAGTCGACAAATAACCGTTTCGACATAAATAAAAAGGAACACAAATGCAATCACTTTTTCGATTGATATTTGATTTTTGTGATGATAAAAAATTGCTATTTCCCGGTTTTCGCAAGGAATTCATATTTCCTAAAAGACCTTGCAATGCGGCACCAATATATCGTTGATCTTCTGGTCTAGCCATATGTTGTGGATAATTATTTTCATATGCCAATGTTCCATCATTTTTGATAAACTTAGATAAATGGTTACTATCAGAAGATACTTGAGATTGATCTTTTTTGTTTTTCTCTTGATTGCCATCTTCATTTGCAAAACCAACGATGGGTATAAAACCCTTTATTGAAATTTTTTCATCGTTAACAATTCTTCCTTGTCGAGGAATTTCTTGCAATAGCGATCGTCCTTCTGTTTCATTAAAACTAATTTGAGTCGTTTCGACAGTTGAATTGCCAGTTTGTTGAGTCGAAATTGTGGAATTTTTTTGGTCTGAGCATTGAGTTAAGACCAAAAATGTTGATACAAAAAAAAATTCTATCAAATAAAAAAACATTTTTTTTGCTTTCAATTGAAATCGAAGTTTTCTTTTATACAGAATGAAGTGCATCGAACTTTAAAAAACTGTGACCACAATCGAGAAAATTCATCTATTTATATATGACCAAAACAGGTAACTTTTACTCTCTTTTTTCAGAGAGTTTTTCTGTTTTAATATCATCTTTATGAAAATTCTTACCTATCACTAACAAGAAATACAAACAAGAAAGCGTATGTAACATTAGACTTCATCTGAGCAAGGCTTTTTTTATTTGAAAAATCCAGGTCACTATATTTTTTTTTTCTTCAAGTTGAAAAAAAACTCTCGTATTTGAAGATGCTGTCTTTGTTGTTAAGAAAACGCTCATAAATTTACGGGGAAACCCGAAGTCAATTTTATAAATTGCGAATAAATTTAGCAATGCATTGTTTTTTTTTTTTTTTGCAGCTTTTTATATAAGTTATACAGCTTGAGAATAACAATTTTGTTTCAGAGTTAATGATATACTCAAATCAGTGATATATTTATAAAAATAATGATTAAATTTTCTATTTATACTTTTACTTTTATTCTCAAAATTAATTTTGAAGGTTTGATTTTTTTTTTTTTTGAAGTAAAATATGCATTGAAAAATTAATTTTTATATAAACTTTCAACACTAACAAAAATGAAATTTTTTTATTAAAAATTGATAATTTTTAAGAAATAAAATTAAAAATTTAGCTTAATTATCTTATCTTTTATTTACAACAAACTCTATTCAAACCAAAATTGCTTTCGCATAAAATTCACCGTTTTTACAACGATAATTGAAATTTTTTCAAAGTAACTATCATAGAATTTTCCTGGCTGTTTAGAAGGTTTTAAAAAAACAATTTAAATATTTTGAAAATAGTAACTGAAGAAAAAATTTGAAAATTTTTTAGTTGTTAAAAATTCGATACTAAACAATCAGTTTTTCTTAATTTCAGAAAAATGTGAACAAATTCAATGAAATAATGATTAATTTCTTTAATAAAAATAAATTTAAATTTAAAAAAACTTATAATATTAGTATTTTAATCTCCCCTCTCTTTCAAATTTAAATTTGTATGAGAAAATTTACAAGATCGATGACACAAATTCATAAAATCGACTAAGCTTGTCAATCAACTATTTTAAATTGTTATCTTCCATAAATTTGTGTAGGCCAACAATAAAATCTGCAAATATTTTTTGATTACTATAGAAAACAATCAAAAATAATGATCTTTCATATTTCCCAGAAAAAAACTTTGAAATTTCCTCATTTTTCTCTGGAAAATCCCAAAAGTTTTCAAGACATTTAATTTTTGTTTGAGGTGAATTTATGAGGCATTAGATAAAAACAAATTCAATATATCAGCAAATTTTCAAATTTTTTTGCCAAAGATGAAAAACTTTTTTTTATGCTCATTTTTCTAACAAAAAAAAAGTATTTTTCAAAATTAAATAAACAGTGACTAAAATGAATAATTAAATAAAAATTTTCAAAAAATAATTAAAAAAAACTCAGAAGAAAAATGAAACTTTATCAAATCAAAAATTGACTAAGTTATTATCATAATTTATGAAAAACAAAACAAAAAATTCTTTATTTCTGTAATTCAAATCAGTAAACCTTGATGTTGATTTTTTGAAAAATATTTGTGGTAGAAAAATAAATTAAACACTAAAAATCAATTTCTTGCAGAAATAGAATGCAATTTTGAAAAAATTAGAGTGTTTTTTTCATATTTCAACCCTCATTAATCAATTGAAAAAATTCTTTTGAAATTCTTCTTTCAAAAAATGACTCAAATAAAACCGATTAGGCTAGCTAAATCAGATAAGTTAAATATAATTGAGTTATAAAGTAAAATCAATCAATTCATGATGCCTTCATAATTTTAAAACTATAGTTTAATTTTATTTTAGTTGGATAAAATAACTTAAAAAAAGCTTATTGAATTCAAACAATTGGTATTTTTTATTAATTATTAGTTTTGAAAATAAAACAATTTAAATATTTAAAAATCTGATCAATTATGCTAGTTTCTTGTTTAAACTATCATTAAAATTAATTAATCTATGATATTTTTGACGATTCAATTCCAAAAGTACGTCTTTGGGAACATCTGGAACAATGTACCAGAATATCAAAATTAGCCCAAAAAAAATATGCTAAAATTTTAAAAATTAATTTCAAAAACGAATAATTAAAAAAATTACCTCAAAAAAAACGATGCATTCAAAAGTAGAAATTTTCCATTGAAAACTCAAATTAAAAATAAAATCTGAATTTTCAACTAATATCAAAAAGTTTGATATAACTATAACTATTGAAAGAACTTGAAAAGATTGAATCCAAGCATTATTTATAGATTTAGCAACTTTTTGGCAAGGCCTTCGAGTACAAAAACACAACTTCATTGCATCTAGTTTGATCTCAATGTTGCTATTGATGTAAGCCACAAATGGACCTATTGGCCAAATAGCTACAAATAAAAAAGCGTAACCAAATTGAATAAATAACTCCAGAAAGTTATAATAATCGTCCTAAAAAAATAATTTTATCAATAATCTATTTTTCATGCTTTTAAAATACTTCATGTTGAAACAGTTTTATTTCTCTATCAATTTGCTCTTTAATGTTGGAATCTTTTTTGTTTTTGATTGAAAATTTTGAAAAAACAAAAAAAATTGGAATCACAGATTCGATCAAATTGTCCACCAATGGATTTAATGTTAACATTGTGAAAAGATTCTAAAATAATGTGAATCAAATTATTTTCAAAAACTTTATGTTTTGCTTACGTATTTAAGCATCGGAACATTTTTCAAGTAAAAAGCTATATAGAATAAACTCATGAAGTTGTTGAAAAACTCAAACTAATAAGAAAAAAAATTATTATTTTTAAAAATTATTAGACAACTGACCAAAACTAGTTTTACAATCCAATGGTTTTCATGAGATTGCTGAGTTCGATGATTTTCTTTTTAAAAATGTCAATAGTAAAATTAAAAAAGATTAAACTTAAAATAATACCATAGAGATTTAATTTTGTAGCCGCAATTTTGTAGAGTTTATTCGAAACCATTACAAGGAAAGCGTAAATTATGCTCGGAATATAAGTCAAAATAAGAGTAGAATTTGAAGGATATGAGTTATAAATTAAGGTCACACGGTTTTCGCATTCAAAGTAAAGACACATCATAGCAAAAGAAAAAAACAAACAAAGTAAAACTAAGGGCAATGAGAGAAAATATTCTTTGAGCCAAGTTTTAACAATAGGGTAGAAAGGAACAGATTGACCAGTGACAGGATCAACCGACATACTCTTGCTTCGAAAAGCCGGTCTCGGTTTTTCCAATTCAAATAACTCGATTGTACCCCAACGCAGCGCCAGTTTTTTTGAAAACCGAAGCCATTGTTTGAGAAAAATGAAAATCAAAGTGAGAACTAGAACAAGAGCTAGCTCGAGGCCAAAATAGTTCGGAATTGAAAAATTAGTCAATAAAATGATACTAGCCATCAAAAGCATATTTTTGTACTGTTCCAAAAAGGCAAAATAGAATCCAATTCTTTCGCCAAAATAATTTCGAATGCTGTCTGATGAAAAATATGACTCGAAATTATTATTGAAAAATAAGAAAAAAAAATTTTTTTTCAAAGTAAAAGCTCAACAAGTTAGATTTTTTAGATATTACATTCAATATATTTGAGAATACTGAGACTTTACCAAAATTTGTCGAAAAGTGACGGCACCAATCCGAACGAATTGTTTCAAGATGATTGTAATCATGCAATGGAAATAAATGCAAAATTAAATTCTCATTTAAACATATTTCAACTACAAATAAAAATAATTTTTGAGTTTAAAATATTGAAATTAATATGCTTTAAACTATAACCGATTGACTGGCCAGGATACAGAGTGATTTTTGTTAAACCAGGCAACTTCATTCGATTTGGAGATTGAATTTCTTGAATAAGATGCCATAAAATCCTTTGTTTTTCTGAGATATTGAGTGGTTTACTAAGATCCAATTCTTGTCTCTTAAGTTGTTTGTAAACATGGTTAGCTTTTTCTAGCAAAAGGTTTTCCGAACAATTAATCAAAAATGTTTGGTTTTCAAAACAATCAATTTGAGTAACAGAATCAAAATTTGAATTTAACAACAGAGAATTTTGTTTCAAAGTAGAAAGAATCCATTGTTTTGTTTTTGATGGAGCTCGACCATTTAAAACCATCACTAAACTTCCAATTGGATTGAAATCATCTGAATAAAATTCAAAACCACTTATCAAATCTTCGTTTTCGATTTTTTCAGAATCAAGAGAAACCATTTTTTCAAAAATTAAAAAGAAAGTTTGCTTAAAGCAAAACAAATCAAGTTAAAAATTTTATCACTATCTATATATAGATTTTATAGTATAATTTATGATACTGCGCTATCTCGTGCATAAAATATTCACTACCATTTTCAGCGTTGTGATTGCGTAAAAGTTTAATTCTTGAAATGCGTAAATTCATCAAAAGTTTCAATTCAAGAATTGTAGTTTTAATGAAACTCAAAAATACTAAATATTAAAAAGTATTCTAATTGAAAAATAATGCAATTTTCAAAATAAATTTTGCTATTATATGATTTTTTGTTTTGGCATTTAAATTTGATAATCTAATATTTTGCCAATTGTTCAGAAATCTTTATATTAAGGCTTTTAATTATTAAAATTAAAGTTGCGTTTATTTTTAATTAATCTGAGAAAGTTTTATAAATTCACTGTCCTCGTTTTACGAAAAAATAATTATAATTGAAACGAGCTGTGGTTAACACCCCGACGACAGAGCTTGTTGGATTTTTTTTTGTGTGGGAAAACCATTGTTTTTATTATTTTTGTTCATTCATTTAAACATGAAATAACTCAAATTTCCCTTGGTGACATATTAAAAAAAAAGAAAAACGTAAACACTTTTTTGAATAATCTTATCTAAAAAATAAGTTTTTTTAATAATAAAAAAATAGTGAAAAAATTAGATTAATAAAGTTGGTCTCTATTTGTTTAATTATTACAAATCTACAATGTATATCTATGTTTCAATAGCTGTTCTACTTTTCGAATGCTGATTTTTTCAATATTTTTCAATCAAATTTTAAATTTCAAGTTTAAAAACTGATCTCTAAAAAATAAATTTTAGAATATAAATTATAAACCTTCGATTGTTCGAAAACATTAATTTATTTAAGAAATACATAGTTGTTATTTGAAAAATTTGATTATTTTTATGATATTTCGATTTTAATTATTTGAAAAACCATTTATTAATATAAAACTCGATTATCTCTATTTGCTAATACAAAAAAAAAAAATCTATTTTTTCTAGTGCAAAAGCAATTTTCTAAGGTTGTTTTGTTGATTATAAAATGTATTAAAAGCATTATTCTTGTGCGTTTTTCAGAGTTTATTGGTAAAATTGAAAAAAAAAAAAATTTCAGGAACAAACAAAATTGACAAAACACAAACGAATTCTTTTATCATGTTCTCAACCATATAACTCATTTATTTATTCTTTTTTTTAGCTGTCATCAACCGAAAGCAACGACAAAAGCACTAAGCAACTTAAGTATTTTATCCTCTCAAAAAACCTATTCTAATTTTATTTTAAAATCAAAACTTGGCACTAAATTTTGCCTGTTACTATTCTATCTTATTCATTTGCTCACAAATGAGTGAAAGTATTAGTTTTCCTTTTTCCTGCTTCTAAAACAAAATCCCGGAAAGCGTGATGAGTTTTCAACTATGTTCCGAGAATTTTTCTGATTATTTTTAAATTTTGTTACTTAAAAGTTTGTGTGAATTTAATTTGATTCTATTCTAAATATATTTTAAAAAAATAATTGAATGTATTAAATAAACTATGATTGATAGAAAATAAATTCAAATTGACAATAATAAAATATCAAAAACTTCTTTTTTGCTCAACATTAAATTGTAATTTTGTTAGTGAATGTTTTATTCAATGTTTATTTTTATTTGATCAATTTAAAACAAATTATCAAAAACAATAACACCTGAAATTTAAACTAATTACAGGTGAGTGAAATAACTTAAATAATTGTCATATATTTTAAAAAATAAATAGATTTGTGTTGCATAATACAAAAATGTTTGCTGATGAAGTGGCGCAAATAATAAATGCTTTTAATAGGTATTTTAAACCTTATGCTTAGCTTTTTTTTTAAACACGTCTCTTTCTATCTCTAGCATTTAACCTCACCTAAAATTAATAATGCTTCAAATGATCTTTTTTTTTGTTACAAAAAGTACTAAATTATAATGTATTTTGCTAACTCTGAAAAACTAACACTCATGGCTAAGAAAGCCAGTCATTCTAAAATTGATTAACTAACAAAAAATAACTGAGTTTTAGATTTTTCAATTCTCGCCAGCTATCTATTGCTATTATGCTTAAGTGTATTGAAAAACAAGAAGAAATCCACTCAATAGTTTTAATTGATAATAATGATAATTCAAACAAAAAGATATCATTTAATCTTTATTAAATTTTTTGAAGCAAATAATTGTCTCAATATAATGATACACACAATCAAAAGTTTAGCTTGACCGTGCAGCCGTTAAATCAGGTTCATTAAAAGCATTTCTTGAAAGTTTTAAAGATTTTTCAGAATAATTTTTAAGATTTATTTTTTCTAGGTTTTTTTCCAAGCATATAGAATAACGAATGGAAAAAATTTTAATTCACTAAAAACTCAAAATTGAAAGAGTCTTTTTTTATTGAAAAAAACTCTTTCACAACATATCTGAGAATGGACAACCTTCATCAAAGAGATCGTGTCGGTGTAGATGACTTTGTTTTATTAGAAAATTTTAAAAGTGAAACATCTTTTTCGAAAAATTTAAAAAAACGATTCAAAGAAAAAATCATTTACGTATGTTTAAAAATTATTAAAACCTATTTCAAGAAATTATTTTTAACTTTAAATAAAGACTTACATAGGCCAAGTTTTAGTTTCGGTTAATCCATACAAACCATTGCCGATATATGATCAAGCCTATCTAAAAAGTTATCAAAATGTTAATTTTTACGAACTTCTACCTCATATGTAATTCTAAAAATTTAGTTGTTTTTCTGCAGTTCAAAATTTTAACGTTTATCTTTCAACAGATTCGCCATCGCAGATTCTTCTTTCAGATCAATGGTTAACGAAAGCCGTGATCAATGTATATTGATTAGCGGTGAAAGTGGCTCAGGTGAAAAAACTTGCATTTTCTTTTCAATTCATTCTTTTTTTTCAGGAAAAACTGAAGCAACAAAAAAAATTTTACAATATTTTTCTGGATTGAATTCAAATAGTGATAAAATTAAGCATATAAATGATAAGTTGATTTATTCTAACCCAGTCTTGGAGGCATTTGGAAATTCAAAAACTAGTCGCAATGACAACTCGAGTAGGTTCGGAAAATATATGGATGTAGAGTTCGATTATCTTGGAAATCCAATTGGTGGTAGAATCAATATTTATTTACTAGAAAAATCGCGTGTAGTTCACCAAAATATGCTAGAGCGTAACTTTCATATTTTTTATCAAATGCTCAAAGGATTAGATGATGAAACTCTTTTGAAATTAAGTCTTCGACGTGATCCTCAAAACTATTTTTATTTGAATCAAATTGAAAATTCACATCTTTTTGATGAAGAAAATCAATTTAAAATTGTACAAAGTGCCTTTAAATTATTCGATTTTATAGATGAAGAAGTATGGAGTATTTTTGCGATTATTGCATCGATTCTTCATTTAGGAAACACGGGATTTTATGAAGAAGATGACAAAGCTTTTCTATCAAATATTAAAACAATAACAACTATAAGCAAACTTTTAGAGTGTGATCAATCGTTATTAAAAAACTCTCTTCTTAATCGAACAATTCAAGCAGGCAATGATCTTCTATCAACATCCTTAAATAGAGACCAAGCTATCTACGCTCGAGACGCTTTAGCGAAAGCTGTGTATGAGCGTTTATTCATATGGCTGGTAAAAAGATTAAATGATTCTTTAAAACAAAAAAGCTCAAAAATGAACAAAATTTGTATTGGATTGTTGGATATTTTTGGTTTTGAGGTAAAAAAATTACAATTTTTTTAGAATAAAATTTTTAATTTTTTTTTTGAAATATAGATTTTCGAAAAAAATAACTTTGAACAATTTTGCATAAATTATTGCAATGAAAAACTACAACAACTCTTTATTGAACTGACACTAAAACAAGAACAAGAAGAATATAAAAAAGAAAAGATTGAGGTTTTTATAGTTTTATTGTAAAGAAACTAATTTACTATTATTATTATTAGTGGGAACTTGTTGAATATTTCAATAACAAAATTATCTGTGATTTGATTGATGAAAAACATAAAGGTATCATTTCATTTCTAGATGAAGAATGTTTGAGACCTGGCGATGCAAGCGATTTGACATTGTTGGCTAAACTTGACCAAAATTTATCTAATCATAGTAGATTTTTTCCTATTTTGAAAAAAAATCGCAAGGATTCAAAAAATGATGTAATTTTTTTTTATTTATTATTTATTTTTTTTTCAATGAAATTATTTCTGTTAATCAGGGCTTTAAAATATGCCATTATGCAGGAGATGTTGAATACAGTATCAATGGATTTTTAGACAAAAATAATGATCTTCTATTTCGGGATTTGATTAAAACAATGTGCTCCTCTAAAAACATCATCATGCAAGAATTATTCGAATTAGATGAGCTCACCACACAGAAGCGTCCTGTCACAACTGCTACACAATTTCAGCGAAGTCTTTCAAACTTGATGAGTTTGCTATCTATGAAAGAACCGTGGTACATACGCTGTATAAAACCAAACAATGATCAACGACCAGAAATTTTTGACGAACTTGTTGTGCAACATCAAATTAAGTATTTAGGTTTGATGGAAAATCTAAGAGTTCGCCGAGCAGGGTTCTCTTATCGTCGTCCATACCAAGAGTTTTTACAGCGTTATAAATGTCTTTCCCCTAAAACTTGGCCTTTCTATCAAGGAACAGATAAGAAAGGCGTTCAAGAATTAATCGATTATTTACAACTTAATGCTGATGAATATAAAATGGGTTTAACAAAAATTTTCATTAGAAACCCTAGAACTTTGTTCAAAATCGAAGATTCTTTTCAACAACACAAAAACATTTTGGCAACAAAAATTCAATCAGTTTACAAAGGTTATCGCCAGAAAAAAATTTACAATCAAATTTTAAAATCTGTTATATTGATACAAAAAAACATTAAACGAGTGATAGCTAAAAAGAAGTTAGAACAAAGACGCCATGCTGCTATGACAATTCGTAAATTTATCAAAGGATTTATCACAAGAAATGATTTTCCAAATATTTTCAACCAAACAGTAAGAAATTGAAAAACCTTTAAAAAAATTTGTGAATAACTCAAAATTACAAAGTTCATTTTATACGCGAGAAATAATTGGATAAAAACTTTGGCAAATAATTTACCAACTAAAATATTAAACCACGATTTGTTATGGCCTACAGCTCCTAAATGTTGCTCTGAGGTTTTTTTTTCAAAAAAAATTAATCTAATTAATAAGCTAAAACTTTCAATTTAGGTTTCTAAGCATTTAAAAAAAATTCATCAGTTGCAGTTGGTTAGAAATTATGTTTTAAATATTACTCCAAAGCGCAAAGAAGATTTAAAAGAAAAAGTATTAGCTGAAAAACTGTTCAAAAACAAGAAAAAACTTTATGATCAAAGTATTTCCGAACTATTCGAAAATAATCGGCTTGGCAAGTTCAAATTAAAAATTAATTTTTATAAAAAAAAATTTTTTTTAATCAGATTGGAAAGAAGACGAATTGCGAAAAAAAGTTTTCGAATTGAAATACAAAGATGACAATGAAAAAACACAATATTGTGCGATAGTTAACAAATACGATCGACACGGATATCAAGCTAGATCAAGAGTTCTAATCATAACTAATCACAAACTCTATTTGCTCGATCGAAAAAAAATGACTGTAAGAGAATCAGTTTTTTTGAATTCGATAAAAGTCATTGTCAGTAATCTCAATGATGGAATGTTTATTGTGAAAATTCCGATTGAAAAAAAAGAAAAAGTAAATTGTTATTAGGTTTATATATTGTTTAATTATATTCAAATAAGGGAGACTTGATTTTGGAA
Organism: Octodonta nipae; assembly: GCA_034190945.1. Classification (NCBI taxonomy): domain Eukaryota; kingdom Metazoa; phylum Arthropoda; class Insecta; order Coleoptera; family Chrysomelidae; genus Octodonta; species Octodonta nipae. The sequence continues at coordinate 27,373 of JAVLUE010000075.1, read as the reverse complement.
TACTATCCTCGAACAATCGAAATTCTTACAAAATTGATAAAAATTGCTGGCGAAGATAAACTAATGATTACTGATTCACAAATGTAAAATATTAATATATAGCTTAACTCGACTTTAAAAATTTATTTCAAATTTCAGCATTGAGCATTTTATGGCCGATGGTAGAAAAGGACAAATTTATTTTAAAACTGGTTCGAAATATGAAATTATTAAAAGAAAAGAAGGACATTTACTTGTGGTATATAAAAAAAAATATTTGAAAATTTTCAATTATTTTAATGCTTAACATATTTTTTTTACAGACTTCGATTTCGCCCTAACTTCGGCCTTTTTTTACATGTTTGAAACTAGTCAATTTTGAAAGTTTTAATTTTATATAATAAAATAAAAAATTTATTTTCAACTGAAATAATATTCGATTATAGTAGAAAACGCAGCAAAACCAGCAGCCCCCAATACACCCCCTTTTAATCCGGCTAAAAAACAAATAAATAAAAAGTTTTTTCTAAAAGAAAAATAAAAACCTCTTAATCCAATCAAACCACCAGTTACTCCTCCGGCCATAGTTCCATTTTTCCAGTCGTGTTTTCCACGGTACTAATATTAAATTAAAAATATTTTTTGAATTAGAGAGTTTATTTTTTCAAATACCGATTCTATGGCACATTCCGTTGCAGCAAACATTGCTCCAAGCATTGCAAAGTTTTTGGCATAAGACAGACTTTTGCTTTTCATATCTCGCAAAACTTCTCGAACACTTTGATTTTGTGCTGTGACTGATGAGAGCTCTGGTCCAACACTAGCAGTGAACAAACCGATAGCAGCTCCGAAAGCAAATCCAGCAACACAGCTCAAAGTAGTTTTAAAAGCGCAACTTTCGAAAAACCTTTCTACAAGAATTTCATTCTCGGATTTTAAAGGCTGAGACCCAAAAAAATTGTTTGGAACTAACAAATTGTCTTTTTTTCTATTGGGCCCAATCAAAGCATCTCGCAATTCACTGAATTTTATCACGTTTTCTTGCTTTCCAGAAGAATCCATTGAATTTTCAATCTTCAATCAATATTTTCTTTAAATTGAAAAACTTACAATAATATTGATTTGAAATAAGGTTCAATTTCAAGTCTGTCACGAGAAAAAAATTGATTGGAACATGTTAAACTCTAAATCATTTTAAATATTAAACATGTGATGCTTGATATAAACAATTGTTACAGAATGAATTTGTAGAGGACTCTCTAATCGGCACTTCATAAACAGATGATTATTTTTACGACTACAAAAAATACCTAATAGAAAACCTGTAGAGAAATAATAGTTGGCTTTCGTTAACGATTTTTGAAACTAATGAAAACTTTTCATTGTTAATTAAGTTTTTTTTAATTGCAATTTTGAAAAACTTTTCACTTAAAACTAATTTTTCTTGATGTTATTCAATTAATCAACTTTAAGGTAAATGGAATTTGCTTTTTATTTGTTATGATAAAGTATTTTTAATTTGTACTTTCAATTAAAATTTATTAATTTCTAATAAATAAGTAGTATACTTTTCTAAAGAAAATTTCTAATTTACTTTTGATTTTTTATTATTTTAGGTTTTTACATTTCTTTAATGCAACTATGCTTAAGATAAATTTCTAATTTTTATATGAAACCTATTATTTTATTAATTGAATAAAAAAAATTTTATGTTTATCAAAGCTCTTAATATTTGTATTTCAGTAGATTAAAAATTAGAAATGATTCAAGTTTCAAGTTCACGTGACAGTTTTTTTTGCATTTAAAATCTAAATGAATGAATTTTAAAAAAATTGTTTTAATAATGAACCTGTTTTAGACCAAAATTGTACTAATAACCTCAATATAACACATGATTTCAATATATTCAAAAGCAATCATTATGTGAAATGTGATCATAAGTTCAATATCTATATTTTTGTTGATAAAATATCAGTCTTGTGAAAAAATCTTTAATAAAAAAAGATTTACATTAGTCAAATTGATAAATAAATTTTAAATTTTTTTTATGCTTAATCAATAAATTAGATTATAAAAAAACTTCAAAATAATTATCGCATTTTATTGCCAACATTGTTGTAGATTTTTCTAGATTTTTGTTTGTTTGCATTAAATTGAGAAAAAAAACGTAATGAGTCTATTATCAGTCATGCACCAGCTCAGAAAAAAAACAAAAAAAATTGGTGCTAAAAGATTATTTTGAATGCGGTTATGTTTTTGAATTAAGAGTTTTTTTCTGATCGAAAAAAAACTGATTATATTACTGATTGATTTGACTTTGCTGATGATGCTTCACAACCAACCATCCTATCCAGTGTGTGTCCAATCAAATTTAATTTTTTAGTTAAGTATCGCCTCTAATTTTCTTTTTCGTTTCAGTATTTTTTTGTTTCCTCTACATGAAGAGATTTACTAAGTGTGAACACTACATAATATTGCAGTTGTGTTTTCGTACCCAAAATTGAATAATTATTTTTTAATTTAACTTGTTTATTGTATCAGAAGAAAATATTTTTAATTGAACATTCGATGCTTTGAAAAAAAATTCGGTTTTTTTCTTGTTTCAAAAACAAAAAAAAACGATTTCATCAAGAATGACCTTCTCTGGTTTATTAATTTCCGTCGATCAGTTAAACGAACACCTTGTTAATCGTGCTTTTCTGTTTCTGGTCATGCTGTATTGAGCAGTCTGTACATAAAGATTGTCCTCGCTTTCATTTTCCTTTCTTTTTTTTAGTGAATTTTTTTTCGTATTTTCTCTTTTCAAGTTTTAATCTTCAACTAAATCAACGCTACTGTGTAGTTCTAATTTTTCAATTTTTTTTACTCAACTTGAAATATTTATTCAACTATTTGGTATTTCTTGGATATTGAATTTAATAAATATTGAATTGTTTTTAAAATGAATTATTTATTGAACATATTAATTTTATTGTATTCGATCGCAAAAAAAAGTATCAATAATATCAAAAAATTCTTTTTAAATGAATTGATAATTAATATAACTTTTTTAGTTCGATGTGAATCGAGTTCTGAACTCAAAATGGACACTGAATCAACAAGTGAAAATTTCTTATCACAATTGAGTTTACTGGATTATGCCATCGTCGCTAGTTTAATTGGTTTGAGTGCCTATTGGTTTTTTTTCAAAAAATCCAACAATCAAGAATTCGATGCTAGTTCTATTAAAACTTTTACTTTGGAGTGAGTTCATTTATATTTTCATTGCCAAAAAAATTATTTTTTGTACAATTTTTTAGGCAATCGCTTCAAAGGTCTCAATCAGAATCAGGATTTATTGCAAAAATGAAATCTGGAGTAATCTCTACAGTCAATTTTTCAATTATTTTCAAGTTTTTAAATTTAGGGTCGTAATATGGTTGTTTTTTATGGCTCACAAACTGGAACTGCAGAAGAGTTTGCAGCTCGTCTAGCTAAAGAAGCTACTCGTTATGGAATGAAAGCAATGGTTGCCGATCCTGAAGAATGTGAAATGGAAGATTTGCCTAAAATCAATGAAATTGAAAATTCTTTAGTTGTTTTTTGTATGGCAACTTATGGTGAAGGTGATCCTACAGATAATACTCAAGAGTTTTTCGAATGGCTCAACAATGGAGAAACAGATTTTAATGGACTTCGTTATGCAGTTTTTGGTTTGGGTAATAAAACTTATGAGCACTACAACAAGGTTGGCAAACATTTAGACGAACGACTTGAACAACTAAATGCTGAACGAGTTTTCGAACTCGGCCTCGGCGATGATGATGGAAAGTTGGTGATTTTTAATTTTATCTTGTATTTTTCTTATTAATGATTTTTTTTTTAGCATTGAAGAAGATTTTATTACTTGGAAAGAACGATTTTGGTTTGCCATTTGTGAAAAATTTAATCTTCAAACTGGTGAAGATATAAATACTAGACAATACGGACTTATTGTTCATGAAGACTTGCCTTCGGAAAAAATATTCAGTGGTGAAATAGCTCGACTTAATTCATATCGTATTCAAAAGCCGTAAGTTGAGTTTTAATTGAATAAAAAATGAAAATACAATTTATTGCAGCCCATTCGATATAAAAAATCCGTTTTTAGCTCCAATTACAGTCAATCGAGAATTGTACAAAGGTTCCAGATCATGTATGCATATTGAAATTGACATTTCCAACTCCAAACTCAGGTATTATTTTTTAGTTTATAATAAATATTGAAATTTTTTTTAGATATGAAGCTGGAGATCACGTTGCTGTCTATCCACAAAACAAATCCAAGTTGGTTAATCGAATAGGCGAGTTGTTGAATGCAGATTTAGATACAGTATTCACTTTGAAAAACCTTGATGAGGATAGTTCAAAAAAACATCCCTTCCCCTGTCCGACTACTTATCGAATCGCACTGACTTATTACGTAGATATTACAAGCACTCCAAGAACTCATGTACTAAAAGAAATTGCAGATTACGCTTCAGATGAAAAAGAAAAAGAGTTATTGAAAAAAATGGGATCATCTAGTGTCGAAGGAAAAGCTTTATATTCAGATTGGATCATTAAAAATTCTCGAACCATTATTCATGTTTTAGAAGATTTGAAATCTGTGAAACCACCAATCGATCAACTTTTGGAATTGTTGCCTCGACTTCAAGCTAGATATTATTCAATATCATCGTCTCCAAAACTTTATCCTAACTCGATTCACATAACTGCAGTTGTAATTGAATATGAAACTAAAACTAATCGCTTAGTTCAAGGTGTTGCTACAAGTTGGCTGAAACAAAAACAAGTTTTGCCTGATAGTCCTAATCCCACTGTTCCAATTTTTGTCAGACGATCCCAATTTCGATTGCCAAACAAGCCTCAAACTCCTATAATTATGATTGGTCCGGGAACAGGTTTTGCTCCTTTCCGAGGTTTTATTCAAGATCGACATCAAATGATTGAACAAAACAAACCTGTAGGCGACACAATTCTATATTTTGGATGTCGCAAAAGAAGTGAAGATTTTCTTTACGAAGAAGAGCTAAATGAATATGTTAAGAACAAAGTTATTACTAAACTTTATTTAGCCTTTTCTCGTGATCAACCACATAAAGTTTATGTCACTCATTTTCTGAAAGAAAATATGAAAGAAACCTGGGAAGTAATTGGCGAAAAAAATGGACACCTCTACATTTGCGGGTAAACTGTCGAAAAATTGAAATTGTTATATCTTTTAAAATATATATTTCAGTGACGCACGAAACATGGCACGCGAAGTTAAAGAAATCATATTAGAAACCATTCAAACTCAGGGAAAAAAATCAAGAAAAGAGGCAGAAGATTATTTGAAAAATATGGAAACTCAGAAACGTTATTCCGCTGATGTTTGGAGTTAAGTTGAATTATATTCATTTTTAAAGCGTCAATTTTTGAGTTTTGATTTATAGGTTATTTTGTATATTTATGAATATTAGTTAATAGGTTATTTAAAAAAAAAATTGAATTAAAAAATGAAAAATAACTTTTTCAATTGAATTTTTAATTATAAATTTGTCATTAATTTATATTAGTTTTTTTATTGAATTAATAAATTCTAATCACACAATTAGAATTTTTTAGTTCCACTATTTCGACAAGCTACTGCATAGATAAATAAAAATATCTAACCAAGTTAATGCTAAACAAATTTTTCAAGATAAATGTAATTTATTTTAAAAAATAGAATATTTAGTTAAACTATATAGTTGAATTTTTTTTAATGATTCATATAGTTTTTTTAAATCAATAAATTGATAAAGTGAATGATATTTTGATTTGAAGTAAATGGAATACAAGTTTTTATAATGAGTTCGACATCGATCAAAATTCGCAAATCAATTAATCCTAAAATATCGAGTCTAGTTACTCGTGGAAAACATTTTTCGAAAAAATCTGTTTCCGAAGAAGATCTTCTAAATAAAGAATTTATCACTGTCGAAGACATTCATAATATTTCTTTGATAACAAAAGGTATTATTTTGAATTTTTGCATCTATGTGGAAATTTTTTTAAGTTTTCATCTTGAATTTAAAAATTTAAACTATGATGCAAAAGTGAAAGCGCTAATCTTTTATAAATATTTTATTTTAGGATATTTGTGTTCTCAAGAAGATAATGTTTACGATTTAGAATTTACTCGTTTTAAAATCCGAGATATGGAAACGGGGGTTGTTTTATTTGAAATTGTTAAATCTATTAAATCAAACTCTGGATCTAGAGAAAAAATACCTAAAAAACCGTTTTCAGAAGTTACTCCACTTTCGAATACTGGCAGGTTTGTTCGATATCAATTCACGCCAAGTTTTTTAAAACTCAAGATGGTTGGAGCTAGGTAATTAGGCACTATTTTTGAAACAATTAATTTTTTTAAAATCACAGCATTGAATTTAAAGTTGGCTCTATGCCAATTGAAAACTTTCGGATGATTGAGAGACATTTTTTCAAAGATACTTTACTCAAAGCATTCGATTTTGATTTCGGCTTTTGCATTCCAAATAGTGTCAACTCTTGTGAACACATTTATGAATTTCCAATAATTGATCCTGAATTATGTGAGTGAAAAATTCAAATCAAAATTTAACGATTCATTTTGAGTTTTTCAGGTCAAGAAATTATAAATAAACCATTTGAAACAAAATCAGATAGTTTTTATTTTGTCAACAACAAACTAATAATGCATAATAAAGCAGACTATTCATACAATATCAATGAAAAAAAAGTTTAAACAAATTTTGAAATCAATAATTATTATATTTAATTGTGCTCTTAAATTTCTTTTAACTATTGTTTTGTAGGTCTTAGTCAAGTAGCCGATCATCATCAACATTTTTTGCATAGTTCGATAGAACATAAAAATCGAAAGCTTGTAGTAAAAACTTTTGTATGCGTTTGAATTTGTAAAAAAGCACTTGATTATAAAATTTTCATTGATTCCTATTTTTTTCTTTAAATAAAATCGTTTAACACCGTAGTAACGTTCTTTGCCTAACAAGCCTTCCACTACAGTTGGTTATATTAGTTTAAGTAACTAAAAGTTTTTTAAAACCTAATTAAAGAATTTTTTGGTTAAAGTTCAGTTAGTCAATTTTAAATGTTAAGTAGTTTTTTGGTTTTTTTTCTAATTATAAAATCTCACACGAAAACACAATATTGAGTGTAGTAGGAAAATCAACACCAGAGAAAACTGGCTTTTGTACATATTTGTAAACTGTTCTTTCATTAAATAAAACTTCTAAAATCCGAAAGAATTGCTTGATTCTTTCTCTATTTTCTATTGTTTTCCGATTTTTTAATCAACAAAAAAATTTTCAAATGTATACCAGATTTTCAAAATTAGCTTGTAAAATAAAAATATTCCTCTAAAATCAAAAAATAAATTCAAAAACTTACGGCTAATAAAAAAGAAATTTTGTTTTCTAGTTTATTAAGAACTGAAAATGTGAATTAATTGGACAGAACATTTTTATTTTTGGTGAATTTTAATGCGCTGGATTTATGTGACAGATTTATTGTTTTGATCATTATATTGGATCAGTTGTTATTTTATTAAACTAGCCAGTGTCAACACAAAGTTCACAGCAAACAAATGACCAATACGGCAATCATTAATGCAGAAGTTGACTTTTAACGGTTACATCAAACAACGCTGGCCCACACACACACAGACTAGGCTGTTTTTTTGGTCATCTCAGTAAAACAAATAAGTTTCTCCGAAATAATCTATTTCAATAGAAAAAAGTTTGAACAAACAAATAAGTTTTTTTTGTGAATGATGAAAAACTTAGAATAATTTGTTTGATGATATTTGCTGCGGTTAAGAGTTTCCTGGTAAATAAAATCCATTTTTTCTATGGAATAGTCAAACTTGTCAAATTGACCGACGGACCACCTGTATTTTTCGAAAAACCTTATAGAGCAAGTTTTCAAACAAATTTGAGAGATAAAAAATGAATTGAGTTTATTCACAAAATTTTTTATGTTCGGTTTCTCTCAATTGTAGGTTTATTTCTGTTTGATTCATTTTTATCAATAAAAATATATTACAAATATTGTTCGATTTTTCTATTTAATTTTTCAAAAAATTCGGTCAGTAATTTTTTAAACTAAAATAACCGCAGCTTTATCTGGTTTTTTTGGGACCCAGCTTTTATTAACTAATTTGATCAGACTACTTTTCAGAAAAAAATTCAAGCTGATATTTTTTTTAAAGTTGAAAAAAACTTTCTTTTATGAAACCTTCAACAAAAACTGAATAGGAAAAAAGAAAGTTGATAGCCATATAACATTACTATCAACACAAAAAAATAAACATTCTGAAAGAAAATTGAAATTGAAACGGATTTTCAACATACATATGCTTTGAAACAGTCTATCTCGCTTTTTGTTGAGTTATTCTACTATAAGGAAAGCCGAAACTTGAAGCCGTCTGATGTGTGACATCAAAATAAGCTTATGATTAGGTTTCTAATCAACTCTTTTCAGTTGCTTGTTTTTTTTTGTTGAAAAATTTCAATCGATTTGTCCAGAAACTAGTAGTTCTTTATCCATACGCTTCTATTTTTTGTTCCAACTGACCAATATTGTAAAAGTCTCTTTGTTATCGTTTTCAACTCTTTCATATTGACGATTTTGCTTAGTAAAAACATAATGAAATTTGTGATTGTATGCACGCGAATAAATTACAATGAATACTATGAGGGAACAAAGTCAAAATATAAAAGCTCGAGTAGAGAATATCGGAAATTTTATTAAACTTTTGTGTGTATTTATTTTTTTTACTGTACATGCCTGTAGTATAATAAGGTCTGGACAGAGCTTACTATTTATTAGTGGGTGTGTTTGCGCGTTGAAAAAGTTGAAAACAGCAATTTTAATATATGGTTGTGGATGAAGTTTCAAATTTTAAGGCTGTTTTTCACAAAAAATTTGTAAATCTTTGTAACGATCAGTTTTTTTCTTTTTGAAAATATAAAAACAGAAACATTGGATCAAATCAACTCAAAAAAAACTCACCTTTAAGAATATACATAAAAAAAAATTTGGAAAATTTTTCAAAATAATCTTAGTGATTCACTTTTTATATAATTTTATTTTATCTATTTCTGTGAATCTGTTTGAATGTAATAATAATAATAATTTTAGCCTTATTTAATCAATAATTAAAATATGGCCATTTACAGTTTTCCTTAATTTTAATACTATACGGTTTTTAATCATATTTTTTTAAAACAAAACAAAATCAATATTTTTATGTACTTTTAATAAATGATTTATTAGTGAGCGATCAAATCATCAATCTATGATGTTTTTTTAAATTAGATTTGTTTTCAAAAATAACTGTTTTGAAATTTTTTCGTTTCGATTTTTTTAAACTCAAAAAAAGTTCGAGTTTTTCATTTTTATAAATTGATTTTTTAAGCAGTTAAAATCTTGGTTGTAAGTTATTTTAAGCAAAAAAAACTAATAGTTTATCCAAGGGCTATTTTTTAAAAATACAATAAAGTAAAATTTAAAGTTTTGTTCATGGATTTGTCTAAGGAAAAAAAACTAAATATATCATTGTACGTATCTAAAGTGTTCAAGCGCAGAACAAGCAAAAAAAAAAAAAATACGAATCTAGAGACTTAGTGTTTTGATCGTCCTTGGTGATACGTTGTTGTTGTTTCAGTCGACCTTAAGGTTGGGCATAAGGAACAGTTTTTTGAACGACCAATCAGGGTTTTTTTTTGAAATGCTTTGTTCCATTTCTCTTTCTTCAATTTCACATTCATTTTTATATTCAATTGTTATTTTAATGTTTTCAAGCTTCATTGTGATCCTTAGCTCTTTCTTGTTGGCGTCGTCGATGTTTTCATGCCAAATTTTTGCTTACTGTGCCAAAGTTTTTTCTTCACGATTAAATTTAAGAAAGCAGTAGTCGTAATTTGAAAAGAAAGAAAAAACGAAATTTGAGCAATTAGACTCTAAAAGTCGCCTGTCTCTAGATATTTGTATCATGGTAATAACGGTACCAATATGGAAGCATACTGGAGCGGAGTACTACTATTATTATTATTTAGCAAAACAATGACACATAAAGTTTGTCAAACAAAACAATGAAATCACTACGAAGAGCTAAATGTAAAGAAAAGAAAATAGTATACGGGGAGAATAATTTTTTACGAGTCAGATGAATAGAGGCATTTAAATTAATTCTGAATGAATGAATGCATAGTAATGTACGGTTGGTGCTACTCAATCTTTCTCGGTCCCTTTGTGTGTTAAAAAATTTAATTTCAAAAATCTTGGAGCATGGTGAATTAAATTATTCAAGGAGGAGAAAAAAAACGTTTCCAACATACAAATTTTATTATTTGCATTGCTAGACAAAAAAAACATAAATATACAAAGAAAAATGCAGTTTCATAAATGGTTTTGGCACAATCAGCATCAATAGAAAAAAGAAGATAAAAGAAAACAAAAATTACGTCGATGAGGATTAAAAAAAAATTAACATCGTTTCAATTATGAAAATTTTCGTCTCAATTTTTTTTTCAAATGTTTATTAATAGTTGAAAAACTTGAAATGCATTAACACTTTGAGCAAATAGGAAAAAACTATTTACAGCATAAAATCACAGGTATAAATAAGCAGATAATAATGAATAAGAAAATAACAGAATGATGAAAAAAAAATCATGGCGTAAAATTTGACAGAAAAGTTTCCGAAGTTTCGGTAAAAGTTGTGAATGAATTTGTTGTTGAGTCCATCGAACTATTTTGCTGATAATTGTAATCCTGGACATTATCATCTTTGTTGGAAAATGTTTTATCGTCCAAGAGAATTGAAAATGAAACCGTTGAGGATTCAAGAGCAGTTTTTGCAACAAATTCCAATGATGAGTCAAATGGTTTTTTTGAAGACATTAGCGTATTGACATCTGTTGATGTATCGTCAAGCCTTTTCAAAGTTTCTGATAATGCCCAAATGTAATTGTGTGCAAATCGAAGTGTTTCAATTTTTGTCATTTTTCCTGTTTCGCTCATCGAAGGTAACACTTGTCTGAGACGTTCCAAAGCTTTATTCAACATATGCATTCGGTTACGCTCACGGTCATTTGCCTTGAGCCGTCGGTTTCGCTTGAGTTTTACTACTAATGAAGGGCTTTTAGGACGTGAACGTGGTTTCGAATTGCTGATGCTTCGTTGACGTTTTTTCATAGTTTTCAGTGTTGATGAAGAAGACATCGATTTAGACCTTTTTTCATTCGAAACGATCATTTCTTTTTCTGTATTTTCTTTGAGTTCAGACATGTTATCTAAATCTTCTCGATGAATTTCATTGGTATGGTGACTATTATTGCTTTTATTATTAATCAAAACACACACTGTTGGTCTAGATCGAAATTTCAATGGCTGTTCACAGGTATTGAAACTTTCACTTAACGTACTAAGGTCACATGATGGTAATGAATCGGCACTAGACTCAATAGCTTCTTCTTCTTTGAGCATTCTTGATTGAACTCCGACCAAACATGATTCATCTTCATCGTTATAATAAAATTCATCAAGTTCATTCAATGAAAAATCGTTTTCGATTCGATTAGAAAGTAAATATTCAAATGATGAATCGATGACAGCAGATGATGGCATTTGAGAAGGAATTGTTGATTGTGACTCTAAATAAAAATTTAAAAAAGCTGGTTTAGAAGAAATGTTAGGGACCGAATGAGACTCCATTAAGATTTTTAAGTTTTGATCTATTTGAAACGAATCAGTTCTAGTTGAAGGTTTAAATGGCTTCAAAGCAGAACAAACAACGGCGATCTTGAGCAAATATTTGTTTAAAACATTTTAAAAGTTTCTGGTCCAAGTAAAATATTTAAATTAAAAAATTGATTTAAAAAATTTCAAAATAATGGAATTTTTAAAATTTCAACAAGTCCTAAGTTCAAATACAAAGTTTGAGAACTGATTTGAATTATTTTAAATTGAATTTGCATTCCTTTTTTCATAGACTGAAGCTTAAACCTTAAACTTTTTTCGCTATTCAAAAAAAAAAGAAAAAGAAATTAAAGTTGAGACTCTTATTTAGGTTTACACAATCGAAATCGCGCTAGCTGATTGAGTTCATGTCTGGGTCATCTCGTTCAAACTGGGAACAAATAGACACAAGGGTCTTTTTTATTATAAAGGTCTTTAGTGACTACTACTACCTCTATTCAATAATGTCCCTATTTCATATTCAAATCGATTCAAATCATAAAGCACAGACATTGGTGGAGTTTGGAAAAATTTTCAATCAATTTTCAAAAAAAAACTTCTATCGTGAATACATTAGATTCAATATCTACGAGGTTCAATCTCAATTGAATTAATTGCTTTTGATAAAAAAAAGATACAGATCAGAAAATTTTATATTGTACTTTGTCAAATAAATAGAAAGATTCAACATTATGATTTAAATCTTGTTTTGATTAAACAAAAATAGTTGAAAAAATGTCTCTTCAATGAAAAGATCTTCAAAAACTGTCAGAAAACATCAAACTTATAAAAAATTGAGTAATTTTTCTACACTTTGGAATAAAAAGTATTCATATTTTTTTTGTAGGTTGTTTTTGAGTCTTGTTGATCCATCTAAACAAAGAAATTCCTGTGACGTTTAAAATCGACATTATCTTGATCTAATAAACTTTGTCATAAAAATGACATTCAATGCTTCAATTCATCTTATTCTAAACGCAAACAATACAACAGCAAAAAAATAGAGAGATTGTCTTTAAATATCAAGTTACATCAGTCACAATCTCAATCTTATGGGACAAAATAAATGTTAGAGAATCAAACAATGACTTTATTGATTTATGAACAAAAATTTACAAGAAAAAATTAATTTTTTTCAAATAACAGCATGCAATATGAAGTAAAATTTAAAAAACGAATTTGAAACATACCCGAAATTGTTCAGAAGATAATGTTTGAAAACATTGTTTTTAAAAACCAATAATTCACATTAAATTTTTCTTTAAGTTTGAAAATAAGTTTCAAAAACACAACGAAAACCTGACAGATTTGATCAAATGGCATAAAAACTCATAAAGTCACTTTATATAAACCAGCTAAGCTTGTGCGGCCCGTTGTGGGATCTAGTGGGCCGAGTCGAGCATGGTGTACTTTCCCACTTTCTAGGTGACATTACCAAAGTATTTTTCTTTCATTTGTATATCAAGTTTTGATAAAACTAATAAAATTGAGAACTTTTATTCTAAAAAACAAATTGAAATATTCATAAATGTTTAAAAATAGCTTGCTCGATAATTCATTAAAAATAAAATTTATCATTTTATAAGTTGTTTCTAAAAAATTTATAATCAATAATTTTAATAAAATCAGTCTAAACAAAAATAAACATTCAAACAAAAAGAATATTGGTTTCTGGTTCGTATAATAAACAAAAATAATTTGAAAATTTTTTTTTTATAATTAAAGAAGATACAAGAAATTATTTTTGTATTCTAATTATAAAAAGATAGTTTTTTTTAACTTTGAAAAATTACTCTATCAAATACTAACAATTACTTGTAAGATGAATTTCCAAAAAGTCTACAACTTATCTTTCAAAATGGTTTTTTCTTTATAACTTATAATTTAAAATTTTTCCAATGCTTTCAATTTTCTCATGTGAAATCTCAATATAATATAATGGAATTTTTTTTTAACCAATTAATATTTAGCAAATATATTGAGCAAATAATATAAACTTATATAAAAAAACACTTAATTTTGTTTAAAATCACGACCAAAAATCAACAATTACGAAATGAAATCATTTCCTGTGTGTATTGAGTGATTTAGCTTGAAATCATCAATTTGAATGATCATTTTTTTTTCTCAAAACCTATTGATGGCTCATTCTATTTATTTAATTTTTGACTGAAACTTACTTTTGTGGGAAGCAACAAAAAACCGTAGTTTTTGTTCAAAAATTCAAACTGTAACGGATATTTAATGTTTTTCGATTTTGTCATTTTTATGGGCAGTTGATAATAATATTGAAAACTTTAAAAGCTTAAAAAATTTTAAACAAATTAAAAATTTTATTTCTATCAAGTAAGATTTATATATTTTTTAGAAATATTTAAATAAAATGAATTGAAATGAGATATACAGATTTTAAGTAATGTCTAAAAAAAACTCAAATTGATGATTAACAAAAAAAACTTTCCAAAACTTTTTGAACAAAATAATTTTTTCAGAGAATTAAACACATTATATTGATAATATGATGATGGCCAGAGATTAACAGAGTTTATTTTCAAAAAAATATTTTTTATTATATCAAACACGTGCTTAATTTTTTTATTCAATTGTATTTATAATCCATTTATTTGTAAAAAATACTTTTTTTTTTGAATCTACGCTTCTATTTTTTTTACAAGACTCTTGAAACTTTACAACAATGTTACAATTTCCATTTATTGAACTTATTATTCAAATACTATAATAAACAATTTTATATATATTTGTTAGATTTTAATAAAAAACAAATTTCAATTTTATTGTCCGAAAAAAAAGATTCTCTCTAATCAAGCATGTTAGTTAGACTCGATGCTGTTTCGAAAATACTGTACTACACCTGCTTTTTTTATATGAAACATAGAATGAAGCAAGAATTAATCACTTATAAATGTCATATTAAATTTTCAATTGAAATTGTATTGAAATGAATGTAACGAGAAAATGAATGTCACGAATATTCGTTTCAATGAATAAATGAATGAACAATTGAAATAACCGACAGACTGAACAAAAGAATCAATGAAAATGACATGTTTCTTGCTCCCTCTCTCTCTCTTTTCAATCAGCTCTATATTCATTTCTGTTCATAGCTGGGTCTCTATAATTGCAAGCAAATATTTGATGACTCGCCACATCACATTCATCCTAGTTGATCAGTGCAACATCGTGTCATACAGAAAAACATCCATTCAATTTTTTTTTCAAAGTAATTTTATAGTTGAAGAGTTTAAAAAATCATGCTGAAAATTTAATAATTGTTGAGATTTTCCTGTAAGGTTTCAACGAACAAGTACAAAGGGACTTTTTCAAGCAACAACATCAACTAGCAATGCTAATCATCGTTGTGGTATCAATTCGATCAAGCAAATTATTAGAACCATACAAAACAATGAATGAAACAAATTTTTTTTTTCTCTTCTACACAGTTCTGTGGTGTTGAACAACAACAAATAAAATAAAACTCAATTTCCGATTCAACCAAATCCCTAATAAAGTCTAGTATTTTGGTTGCCTAAACTAAATTTATTTCAATAAAAAAAAAAAGCTTTGTGCTAAATGTTTGATACGTGCTAGTTTGTCGGGTCGTTCGAATTATTTTTCGCTTTTTCTTTCTTTTTTTTTATATTCGAACCAAAGCATTTATTTGATGAGACGCTCAACTGACAAGATGGATTAATGGTATGGCTAGAAAAAAAATAATCAATATTATCGGTTTTTTATGATAGTTTTCATTATTTATATGTGATTTAAAAAATTCACGCAACAATCTATCATATCTACAAGTATATAGAAAAACCAAATACATGAATAAATCTATTGCTTTTTAGCATTAAATAATTTTTTGTTTAATAATCAAATGAAAATTTTCAGTTATATACAATTTTTTTCAATATAAACCTCTCAGTTTTTTTTTCAATAATTTTTAGTCTTAAACTAGAATTTTCAATGTCAGAATTTTGAAAGTCTTTTGTTTATTAGGGTTGACAAGATAAAATTAAAAATAATAAAAAATATTTAAGCTACCATGAAAAAAATTTTGAAGTTTGAAATCCTACCAAACGAATAGCTGCTAAAGAAAAATTTTTCTAGTTGATAAAAACAATCAACTTCAATTTCGCTGCAATGTTTGAAGTGACATTTAATGAAGTGATGAGTTTTTAGAAACAATCTTAAAAAATACTTTTATCAAAACTTTCACAATATCTTTTGCTGAAGTTGTTGATTCTGCTTCAAATTTTTGGAATGCAGCGTATGCAAATAATTCAAAATAAAATAGTATTTTCATTAAAAAACTATTTCACTTCGAAGAAAATGGATGGACTCTAGGAAAGTTTCTGTAAAATATTTGCATCAAATTGCTTGCGCTCTCTAGTGTCAATGTTTAGAGGTATTTCAGTCAATTTTTTATTTGATTTTTGTTAAAACACATTGTAAACCAGTGTTGAATGTAATTAATGAACTGATTTTTCACGTAGTTTTCGTTACGGTTACAATACTTGTAAATTGTAAAATGTACTTGTTAATTGTATTTTGTTTTTATAATTTCATGATTCGTTTTATAAGTCTTTTTTTTCAGAAAAAAAAAACAAAAAGAAAACTATTGGATTTGCTATGAAGCATATCAAAATGTATTGAAAACTTTTATACCAAGGTAAGAATATTTTAGTGTTCTCAAAATTCTGAATTATTTAAAATTAAAGATTAAACAGCAAATTTCTTTTCTAAAGTAATCGAATGCTTTCTGATTAGTCAATTTGCTTACAAAAAGTTATTGTTGTTGGTTGAGCATAGTTTTGAAGGTTTCTAAATCAACATAAAATTTTCCATGAAACCATTGACAATTGTTTCCATTAGGACAGAAACCACAAACATAATTCGAGCAAATTATTCGTTTAAAATGTTTCAATCGACATTCGGGCCCTCGACGACAAAATCCTCGATTATACCATGGACATTCTTTTATTTTGCTTTGTTGATCGATGTGTAAGAATATGCATTCTTTGTTCGTGCAAGAGTTTAGCATAGAATAGAAATAACATTCAGGCATTTTTGTAGTGTCATAAACATGCAAAAATTCACATTCATCTCCTTTCTTGCACAAACCACGAAGCCAGTGTTTACAAACAACATTTTTTTCAAATTTTACATGTCTGAATGGACAAAACCGTCCAAATGGACAGCTACTTTGGAGAAACTTGTTGCATGTAGCAGCGCTTGATTTATCCATTGAAGCAAAATTCAATGGAACCACACCAACTTGATTTTTGATCATAATCTCTATGTCAAATGCTGCATCATTAATTGGTGCCACCATATCTTCCATTTTCTTTTAAAAGTATCGTTTTTATTTTATTTAGTTTTTTTTTCATTCGAATTTTAACGTCTTTTTTTATATGAGAAAAAATTGTAGCAAAAAAAAAAAAATATCGAGAAAAATAATTCTAAAAATTCTATTTTATGATTTTTAAAAAATTTCGATTTAATAGAAAAAAAGCGAAAACTCTTTAGAGAGAGAGAGAAAAAGAGAAAGTTGACTGTATTGACCTTCGCGTTTATGCATCCCATACATATGACACATATGATGCATGTCTATGTTAAACTATGGTTAACTGGTCGATACCCGGGTGATCCTCTGTGCGTTTAAGGGTGCAAAATTCTCTGTTCAAACAAGGGTTGACAAGGTCTTTAAAAAAATCAACAAAAATCTTACTTGTTTTATTTGGCAACAGATGGTGCAGTTAAAGTATTTTTTCTGTTAATAAAACAAAATATGCTGCAATAAAAATGCGATTCAATTTAAAAACCATCAATGGTGAATAAAAAATCTAAAGTGTTGGAGCTGATAAATAAATTGCAGCGAATATTTCGTTTCATTATCGTTAAATCGTATCTATAAATTATCAAATTTAGTAATTAAATTAGAAAATAAAAAATCAAATTTATTTATTATTTATAATATACAGTACCAAAATAAATAAATAATTTTATTTTAATGAATTTCTTGAAAACAAAACTCTTGTTACCTACTGTAAGTATCCTAATTGATTTTATTATACAGTAGTAATAGTCTTGCAGTCTAATCCGACTTCCGAACCTTGAAGCCTTTTTTAAAAAAAATAAAATTAGCATAAGGCTGTTCGAAGCCTACAACATATAAATACCTGTCTAAGGTTAGCGTTATAAAAATTAAAGAAACTAGTTAGTATACAAAAGAATAACTAATAATACATTATTAATGAAAAATATGTTCAAAAAAAAACTTATTTTAATCATTTGAAAAGATTTTGTTTCTGTTTTTTTTTAATACAAAACTTTCACTAAGCTAAATGCTTTTGGCGTAAATGAATTCCCTAGAATAGATCAATGAGAGAAAAGTTTCAGTTTTTAATTTCAGCCTAAAATCGTGATCAAAACTTGAATCAAACAAACTAATGAGGTGTCAATGTCGCGCAACATTTTACACTTTGTTGAAATTTTTTTTTTTTTACGTGGAAAAAGTTTTACAGGAAAAGTATACAAAGATGGCTATCAAAATAACTAGGTGAAAAACATGGTCGAATCATTTAGATCAACTAGATCTTTTGAGAAATTTTCTTAGACAATAAATTTTTTTGTTTTTTTGTTTTCAGTCGTCAGTAGAGCTCTTGTTTAGTTCGTGAAAATAAACTCCCAAGTTTTAAGTTTTATGATCTTTTTTGTCTAAAAATTTTTTTCTAAAAAAAATCCAGTTCTGATTGATTGATTGATTGATCGATGTTTTATGTGTGTGTGTGTGCTTGTAATTATCATTTATGATCGGCAATAATAAACAAACAAACAAAAATTCACTCAATGATAGTCAAAATTCCAAGTTTCTTTTCTGATGCGCTTTTATATTGTTTTTTCCTCTTCCTTCTATTTTTATTCTAATTGTTAGCTTTGGACCGCTAGCGAAGTGCTAATGTGTTTTGAACCCTATTTCTTTGATGATAATGATTACCTCTTAGATATTTTTAGACAACCTAACTTTATGTCTTCATGAAAGTTTTCTCACTTTCAAGTGTTTTCTTTTGAGTTTGTGCACGTTTTTCTCTCTTTCATGCTATTTTTGTTTTGCGGTAAAATATTTTGAACTTGAAATTTGATCATGATTAGTTCATTTTTTAAAATTTTGAATATTCTATCATGAATCAATCTAATTTGGTGTTGACTTTTTTGTTCTCATTCGTTTTGATTTGATTTTCTCAAAATAAAGCTGCCTTTTTTTCTGAAATATCATTAAGTTACAATCAAACATTAAAAAAAAACTACGATTTTTTTCATTTAAATTTGAAATGCATTAAGTAGAGATTTGAATAAAAATCCAATGCTCTTGTTTAAATTCAAGAAGCGCATAAAAAAAAAATACAAAATGTAAAGAATTAAATAAACTGCAATTTAAACTTTATTAGTTCTCTCAAATTGGTTTTTTTATATTCGAGTCGAAACCTGGTAGATTGTTTTAACATAAGCTCAAGCTGTTTGTACAATACGTAATGTGTCAATACAACTGTTAGTTGTGTAAATGTTTTCTAGTCAAAGCAAACAAAACAATCCGAACAATTAAATCGGCAATTTAAAAAAAATCAATTCAATTATTCTTAAGTGATTCTTGATGATGTGGCCTCATGTTGGCTTTTTTATTTGTAAACATATCGAATCAAATTCGTGAACGCTTCAAACACAGACACAGTATAAGAACTTTTAGCTTTTTAGTTTTTTTTTTTTAAAAAAAAGTTAAAGAATAAAAAAATAACATGACACTTGTTGGTAAGAGGGATAGATAAAACAAGTAAAACAAACAACAGATTCATTGACTTTAGTTTTTTTTTTCAATGAATGATTTTTTTTTTATATTCATCGATGCCAAGTTGATAAACAAACGAGAGTGAATAGACAGCACAAAAATAGTTTCTTATCTTTTTGTTTCAAGTAAGATTTGTGTTTTTCTTTCTTTCTTAGTATGGAAAATCTTGTTGTGGTTGTTTTATTTATTTATTCTAATCTTTTTTTTCTGACAAAAAAACACTGTTTTTTAAAAATATATTTATTCATTCATTGAACAGAGATAAAAAAAAAGAACAGCCTGAGAATAAGTAATTAACAACATGACTAAAAGCGAAAGTGTTGATTGGTAAACTGAGAAATGGAAAAACTAAAAAAGTTTATCTGATGTTTTTACCTAAAGAATTACTTTGAAACTTTAAAAAGACAACAACAATCAAACAAACTAATGTCGCCTTGTGACGTGTTCTGTCATTCGATATCAATAAATAAAAATCTTGTTGATCTAAAAAAAAAGCTAGATAAAATAAAATAACATTTACTTTTTAGATTTTTAATCTTCCTTGCTGAGCTTGGAAGTTCTATGCGGTTCTTTCGACGCATTTTATGCATTTCATTTCATTGATAAAGTTATCAATGAAATAAAGTCTAACTCAAAGTTTCTTTTTTAGTCAATCAACAAATTTATTATCATTGAAGAATCAATAAAGTAAAAGTGTTAAAATTTTAACAGTTACAAAATAAAATTGAAATATAAAAAATTAAATTTCAACCGTTCATTTTAAGCGCAAAAAAATCAATCGATTACTTTGATCGAAATCATGATCAAGCTTACGTTTAGCATTAATTTTTTTCGCTTTATTTAGGTCATAAATTTTTTTTTTGTCAATTGATCTTTAATTATTTTAGGTATTTGATAAAATGTTGTTTAATAGCAAGACAAATTAAACGTATATAAATTAATATAATAGAGCTATTGTTATTTCTTAGAAACCGCAAAATTTTTTTTTTCAACAAACAATAGAAGTGAAAAATTTTTCCATTAAAAAGAACTGTTTTTCCTTTAGTTTTGACACATTTAGAGCAAAAACTTTGATGCTTTAAAACGAAGTTTTCTTATTGTTCAAGCAAAAAAAAAAAAACAGTTTAGTTTGGTTTGATACGTTCGGTCACCCGCTAAGGTTCATTCATAATTGCTATAAAAAAGTTTTTTTGTTTAGCCAGCTAACTTGGAAAACCATTTAATGTCTTTAATTGTTCTTGTCAATCAAAATATATCGAGTTCGAGTGATAAAATGTTTCTAGTAAAAAGATGTTCACAATTTCTTTTTTATGCAAGATTGTTAGCGTCAAAACTTTTAAATCGAATAATTTTCAGTAAAGTAGTTATATATAAAAAAATTCTATTTATATATAAAAAACATATTTACAAAGAGAAATATTCATAATAATGAAAATGAAAAACTGTTGAAGATCTTTACGAAATGTAAATACAAACAACAGTTTGTTTTTTTCAATCGCATCAAAATTGAAACAAGATTTGCACATCTTAAATTGATTAGCTATTTGTGTTGTTTCTGATGTTAGGTTGAGTTCGATCTGATCCAAGCAGTTCACTTAAAGCCAAAATGTAACTTTGAGCCATTTGAAGGGTTTCAAATTTGGATAATTTTCTATCTTCACCAATTGAAGGCACAACTTTTCTTAGTTGATCAAATGCTGTGTTTAAGCTGTGCATTCGGCGACGTTCTCTAGCGTTGGCAGCGATGCGTCTTTTTTTGAGCACTTGTGGAATCAAGGTCCTTTGATTCTGATTTTGTTTGTTTCGGCTTTTCGGCAATTTGGAATTTGAGGAAGAACAAGAATTTTCATTGCTGTAAACTTTTGAAAAAGTTTCTCGATTTTGAAACGAGTTTTGAGAGATGTGACGCTGAGAATAAAAATGAGACGCAGAACTAATTTGTATCAATGGCGATGATGGATTATATTCATCCAAGTTTCTGCTTTTGTAATTATTTGATCTTAATGTTGAATTGTTTAATCGAAGCATAATTGGTGATGTAGATGTATTAGTTTCAAGGTTTTCATATTCTTCACTGACAAGTGTACAATTTTGGTTTGACGAATAGAATGAGTTGAAATAAGATTTTAATAGAGAATCATCATTTGATGAATTTTGAGGAGAATAATCTCCTCTCAATGAGAACATGATTTTCGTGTTGAAAGATGTTCAAAGCTAAAAATAAAATAAACTAAAAAAACATGAACCCAATGATGTTTGAACCTTGATAAAAACATGTGAAGAAGGTCCTAGAAAATATTATTCTTTTTATTGCTGCCAATGAAGAATAGGCCGAGTCTCTCAACAACAAAAAAAACCATTGAGGGGTATGATTAAATAAAATAAGCAAAGAGAAAAAAGATCGACCATCGTTATGTTCACAGAAAGTAAAAACTCATTGATTCGAAACAGGTAGAGGCGGGACTTACCTGTCTTTTTGACTAATTTACCGTACCTATGTTGTGCCACAATTTATACGATTTAAAGTTGATCACAGCAGATAGAATTTGCCGCCATCATCGTTCGGGCCTGCTACAATCTATCAAACATAAAACCGAAAAAAAAAAAAAAAAATCATAATAAATAAGCTTTCCACTTGTATGCACATCACAGCCTAATGAAAAGTCAAGTTGTTGTTTTCTTTTTTATCCATTACAAAAATAGTTTGATTAAGCGCTGTTTTGGACAAGTAGTCTCCGTTAACACACAGGATTATTCTGGTCAAGAACCATACAGGATTTATCTAAGTGAAACAATCTTTAATCACTTGAACATACCAATTTCTTTCTTTATCAAAGTCATATGAATAAAAGCGGTTACTACTGAGTATTTATCAGTTTATTATTGGTATTATTAGATTAATTATCAAATTGTATATTGAGATATTCACAAATGCTATAATAAATTTTCAATTTTTCACAATTCAACGGTAGAATTTGTTCAATTGTAGAATTTTTCATAAAACAACCGAACACAACATTTTTCTCAAGAAACTCACTTTTTATGATAGAATATTTGAACAATACTTTTGTCTCAAATTTCTAAATCAGATTAATTTTGTAAAATTGATTGTAGTCATACTAAAATATTTATATAGAAGATGTGTTGTGATAAAAATTGTTTCAAATAACTAGGTATACCAAATCAGTCGGGTTAAGTTTTTATTTTTCATTCAAAAAAAGCTTTCAAGTTTTTTCATTTTTTTCAATTTAAAATTGTAAAAATAATATTTTTCTCGACATTTTTCAAGCAAACTGTTTTTTATTTTTCTAGAAATAATTGATCGTCATTATTGAAATGATGATCTTTTGAAACACAAAAAAAATTTGAGTTCATTGTTTTTTGCTGTTGTTGTTGTGAATTAGCCACCGTATTGATTTTCTCTCACTCCAATTGACTGTTTCATTTTAACTCTTTTAACACATAGTGACAGATTCAATTTTCAATTTAATATAAATTGTTTTTGACTCAATGGTCTTTTTAATGCCTGCTCAAAATCAATCAATCATCAAATATATATCCATACATTTATCATAAAAATGAAATTCTCTGTCATCACAGAAATAGTATGAGTTTTTAGTCTCTTCTTATGCTTCTTTGGTCTTTGAAAACTTGCCGATCAAACGTTTTCATTTTATTTTTGTATTCGATTAGAATTTTAATGTTCAAACAATGCTTTGTCATTTTTTTTTTTCGAGCAACCTTAGAATTGATCGAGTTAATTTATTGTTTTTTAGGCTAGGTAGTGAAAAGAAAAAAATTGGCCCACGCCAATTAAAGATTGAAGGACAGTGTAACTAGCCAATAACTGAGTCTTTTTCCAATTTCAATGACCTGATAGATAAGATTCGTGTTAAGAAAACATGTGTGATTCGAAAATCTATTTTGGCATTGCTTTCAATTTCATAGAAATGGAAAGTTTTTTTTTTGTCCAAAATAATAGTTTTGGTGTGCTGTGATAATTTGATTTTTCAATTTTTATTTGGTTGTGCTCAAAAAAAAAAAAATAAATAATTTATGGTTAAGAAACGCGTATTAAATTGTAAATATTTATATTTTCATATGAATTATCGGTTATTTTACTATTATCGATAGTATGTGTGTATGAAATCCAGCTCGTGTATTATAATTTAGGTTAACAAGACTACGTTAGCTGGTTTGGTTGGCTGGTTGTTGAACCAATATGTGAAAATTTGTTGACTTGAAGTTAAATAATTTGCATTGTTGTTTGGACAAATTGAGTTGTTCTCTCTCTCCATTGATCATACTGATTGAGTTTGTTTAACATGGCAACTTAATTGAGTGTGGTTTACAATTTGTTGTTTTTTTTTGTGTTGTCGATCTTTTGAGAAAGGATTATCTAAACTTTCTTCATAAGTTTCAAGTTTTTAAGGTCAACAAGCATTGAAGAACTCGTGTGTGGTCTTTTTTTTTTTTGATTACAGCTATTTTAAAAACAAGCGCACGCACCAACATTGACACTAATCAAGCCAATTCGGATCGATTTCCTCAGAAATTTATTTTTTTGAAAAAAAATACCTTGCAATTTAATAGAGAGGTATGAACTTCAATTAGAGACTAAACAACAATAACATGATACGACAAGAACTATTTTTTTATTTTTTTTTCTTACCGACATTTGGTAGAGAACAAAAATTGTTGTTTAAGCTTATTATTGGTGGTTGTTGCGTTGTCATCATCATTTGATGATGACAAGCGTCGCTTCATTTGTTCCACAATCATGGACACGCTCTCACTCGCGAGCACAATAATTTAATTTGTCTCTGATTTTTTTTTTCAGCATTTTCTTTTTTCTTAAAGAATTGTGGCAAAGTTTTGGCATTCTCAAATCAAACCAATGAAAATATTTTATCATAATGTAAAAAAAAAACAAGAAAAAAAAAGATTCAGGCGTAGACACGCACTAAGAATGAATGCAACAAGTGCATCAATCTGTTGAATTTATTTTGGATGAAGCACTTGTCAAAGAAAAAAACTAAAAAAAAATTGTCATGCTTACTTACACCGACTTTATTTATTGTTTGTATTAGTTCAACTAAAAAACGAAACCAATCTCTAAATGTTCAATGATTGTTTTGTCCGTTTTTTTTTTCTTGTTGAGGTTCCGTTTCGGCGAATCATTTGATGAGGCGTTTCAACTCAAAAATGTTCTTTTTCTTAGTCTCAACTGACTTGGGTTATTCTATGTGTTATGACTTTGTGCTTTCTAACAAAATAGAGCTGTTAAATTTGCTGGAACATGGGTATTTTTTACTAAATTTTTGAGTTGTCTTTTCCCGTTGTTGTTGTTGTTTACACACAAGACCATATCAATAAATCAAATTTTTTTTTTTGTGATTTTATATGTTTATTTTTTAGTGAGACTAAAGGAATAAATTATTACCATACAGTTCTTTCTTCATGCGGGTGGGACTAGACGATCGCTTGATAAGGTACTTGGCGATCTTTTGACTAGAGAGAAACCAAAGATTTTTTTTCTACATTGTATTGAAACAGTAAAAATGTTTTTTGATGAACTTCATTTTTTTTTTTTCAAATAAATAAATGACATTCAAGAGCTAATCAAATTTGACATTTTGACTGTTTTGTTGTCAACTCACTTGTTCAAAACAAAAAAAAATATCTCGGTATTTTTCAATGAAATTAATTGTTCTTCTGTTTTTCTGTTTGAGCTACAAACAGCATAAGTTTTTTTTTATTGAGGCTAAAACTAACTTGGTAAAAAAATAAGAAATTCAAAAAAAAAGAAAAAAGAGTTGTAAAATATTTTAAATGAACTTAATGAATTAGACAGGTAGGAAGTTTAGTTAAGTTTGTTTTTGAACTATGTGGCACATAAATAGGTATATGCTACCTTAAAAATACCGGCACGATTTAAAATCAATAAATTATTAGTATTATATAGTTTAATTAAATTAATTTTTTAGAATAGAAAAGTCGAGCTCACTTCTCTCAATTCAAGACAACACTAAAACTTACAACTACACTATTTATCGTTTTTAGATATGTTTTATGTCTAAAAACAAAACTCTTTGAACAAGCTCAGTTGTCTTTGAAATAATTTTTGTTCTATGAAAATTGATGAATTGCTTTTTTCAGTTTTTTTTCTAATTAACTTACAAAATTTCTGCCAATTTTACTTTTTTTTTAACGAATGAATTGAAACGTTCGCTAAAATTTACGGTCGACTCGACATATAAATATCATTATTAATGTGTAGCGTGTAGTGTATTACATTTCAAAAATAATAATCATAAAAAAAATCAATCAATTGTTTTTCTTTTACGCAAGGTCGATGCGGCACAATAGGAGGTATGAAATGAAGCTATTCAATTATCTTGTTGATAGTCTTCGGCAGGTATCTTAGTTTTAAAAAAAATAATAGCTTGATGCATAATTATCTAGCGTTTTTTCTCTGTATTTTCTTTCTGTAACCCAGAAAAAAACCTCAAAAATATGAATTTTTATTTTAAATAAATCAATCAATATGTACTATTGTTTTTTAAACAAGTAATAAAGATTAAGTTGCTTTTATTTAAAAATTATCTATAGAAGCGATATAAATTTTAAGTTCTGTATTTAAATGTGTTTAAATAAAAAAATATGTTCTCAATCATCTTAAACACTAGATATTTGTAGATATTCTAACAGTTTTTCATGATCACCATAAAGACGGTTCATTATGAACAATCATTGAGAAAAAGTTCATCAAACTATTTAAAAATCTATTGAAACAATTTTTGCCGAAAAAAATCTGAAAACTAGATTTTTTTTAAAGAAAAATTTATAAAATTATACTGTCTCTATTTTTTATACTCTTTTTTTACCGGTCCTTGAGATCCTTATTTAAAATTTGATGTCTGATTAGCTTCTGGAAAGAAAACTAACTTTCTTTCTCAACTTTACAATGAATCGTTAAATTGTTCCGAAAATTGAAGGTTCATCTAAGGTTTGTGATAGAGGTTTTCTCCTGAATGAAAGAATAATGTTATTTTTATTATTATTACAGAAAATCGCTCAAACTAAGCTATAAAAACCCTTTTTCAATGGAGGAAAAGAGTGTAAAAAATAGCACCTTCGATTTGATTAACACTAAAAAAAAAAAAAAACGAAGACTGTAATAGAGGACTTTGGGTGCCATAGTCCCCGATTACATGCAATTATTTGTCGATTAGGCTTATTTCGGTTGAATCAAAAGAAAGTTAGATCCAGCACAATGTAATTTGTTTGTTCGTCTTTTTTCCAATATTTACTTTTGTTTTTGGTTTTTCAACTATTTTTTTCTTTGGGTGATTGGAAAATAATTCGAGACCTCGAAATTAGTAGGTTGTGCCATTATTTTTATATTCAATTAATTTAACTTTTTTAACACTTAATCTAGAGAAATTTTTTAGTTTTTAGTTTTGGATAGCTCTCTATTTTTTTTTGTCGGTGTCTTCTTGGGTGATCAAGAGATTTCAGAAGCTATTGAAAAGTTGAATTCATTTTGGAATGTGTGGGTGCGAAAAGTTCAAAAAATATTGGAATGAGGTCATATGGACTCTAAGGGAATTTTTCAGTTAGACTGGCAAAAAACTAATCTCAACGTAAAATCATGAATGGCTGATGCTGTTTTGGGCGCTTTTTCAAAACAGTTCATAAATTTCTTTGAGCAGAATATTGGAATTGAGTGTCATATGCGTT